>RPOG01000113.1:600000-880312 GCA_008086565.1 Thalassoma bifasciatum | reverse complement strand
GTGGACTTCATAACAATTAAGACAAGCAACACACACAATATCATGCAAAACTGTGGGTCCATTTATTCGAGGTGGGTCCCAGGTGCAGCTGTTTTCTTAATTAAGAGCCGAGGTCCTTGAAGACTGCAGCCTTCATCATTTATTATGATCATAATTAACCCTTTTGCTTTCAGCCTCTCTGCCACTCTCTTTGTTTCATTTCAATCACTCTATTAACCCTTTCACTTTCACTTTAAATCAATCTTCCATGTCCTGCTGTTTAGCAGCCCCATGCTGTTCCCCCGTTCCCATCCCATGCCCTGTCACCATTAACCCCACATTTGTCTTTATCTCACCATCTCACACACAATTTCTTTAACACCAGTCTCCTCTGACTTTCATTTTATTCACTGTGGCAATTAACCCTTTTGTCTCTCAGACCCTCACATTTCTCCTCCTTTCCTACATTTGAAAAAATCACACCTATCTGTCTGGTTCCTGCATTTCTAATGCTTTCATTCCCGTTGCCTCGTTCTGCCTCTCTCCTGATTTTCTCTTTTATCCTTCCTCTCCTACCCCTGGCACACGCCATTACTCAATTAACCCCCCTCGTAGCTGGCTAAGGGTCAACATATGTATCAGGTCTGGATCATGTTTGTACGTGCCTTTGACAAGTGGAGAGTCTGCACACACATAGACTCTCTCACACACACACACAAATGTGCACACTAAGGTGTGACTCCAAAATGATTGGACAAATTAGAGGAAAGGGTGAAAGAAAGAGGTAGGTGGTGGAAGGGAAGGAAGGAGGCAAGAGGATATTACTAGGCTCTGGTGGTGGACTGAGGACATAGAGTTATGAAAGACAGAAAGGCAGGAAAAACAGGTTTGGAGTGGGGAGAAAGAACAGAGCAAATGGATTTTGAGAGGATAACTGCTGTAAAGAGGGAGAGTGGAGTGAAAGAAAGGTACCACAGAGAGATGAGAGGTTAAGGTGAAAGATGGCCGACAGTTTCGTTTTGGTGGGATTCTCTTATCTTTTTTTAAAATGATCTACTCACTACGTGTCAGAAATGAAGTCTTAACAACATTTGGGAGAAAAGTCCACTTATAAAAAACAGTAGAGAGGCAATTCTATGGTGGACATCACCACATTGGCTCAGGTACGTCGCCAAAAGAAATTACTGTGAACACAAGTTGCTGCTAAAACTCTACCAAGCAAAAAAGAAAACATAAAAAAAGAGTCATGACTATTTTCTGTGTCCTGACCTGCACTACAAAGCAGTGTGAGCTGAACACACATTCACAAGTTTATTACACAGCAACAACAGTGAAAAATTTTGATCGCATACATATAGACTTAAGATAAGTGAGTCCAGCTAGATTATGGTTTGTGGCTGATTGGAGACTAAGATTTGGCTTTTATTTTCCATTGCTCTTAAAATGTCCTGTTATATTTGTTGAAATGTCAGATTTGACATCTTATCAGTTGAGTTTTCTTTTGGTGGACTGACATGCTTGATCTGACAGTTTGTCAAAACATCTCATTCTTAAAGAAAACAGTCCATGAAAGCCTAAGTTTGATGGTCCTATGTTCTTGTTTCTTTTGAAATGTACTTCATGAAGGCAAAAAAAAAAGTCAGGAATCTTATTTTTTTGTGTTTGCGTCTCGTTACGGCTCTGGTTGGTAAAACGACCTGCCTGTAGTCCCAACTTGTTACCTGTTGTAAACAGTTGGCACATCATGAAACAGAATGATGATAATAAGATGTTGGCAGCTGAGTAGATTGAAAAATAAAAGACAGGATTCTTTCTGCTTATAAGCTGCAGTGGATGGCCCATATACAGACGCTACAGTACTTGTCATAGCAGGTGCTAGTTTGAAATTGGGCCTGTTAGTTGAATGTAATGGAAAAAAATGTAATAAAGCCCAAAGTGTAATAACTGGTCAACAATGTAACAGATGCTGAGCCCAGAATATAATCAACTATTTGGTACCAGAAATTACATTTCAGGTTTTACCACTTTTTTTTTTTCCAATATTTCAGGCTCTGCACCTTTGTTACATTTTGAGCCAGTTATTACATTTTGGGTTTCATTATACTTTTTAAATCACATTTCAGGTGGCTGTTACATTTTGGGTCATTGTATGTAACGGGCTTTAACATGGCCTCATAATTTTACTGCATTCCTTTCCTAGCCCCAAAAGAAAAACTGCCAAAATATATATCTTTAAGAAATGACGCGTAGAAACAGCCCACTTCCATTCACCAAAAGCCATAATGCTATGAAAATACAAAATAGAAGTCATTGTGCTGACAGATAAATTGTAATAAAACAAGTATAAAGTCATAATGTTTCAACAATATTGTTATTCTGTGAAAACAGTCATGTTACAAGATGGCAGTTGCAGAGTTGAAAAGTTATGCGTTTGAATTATTATGTTATTGTATCATATTTGAAATGCTACAAGAATAACGTTGAATTGTTCAGGGAATAAGTTCAATGTAATGAGAGTAAAGTTTTTATGTCGTTTTTAATGTAATCAGGTTCAGTGTCTTGTCCATAGACACTTCAACATGTACAGCATATTCACAAGAGTAGTATAAAGAGTATAAAGCAGCAACTTTCAGGATAAAAACACAATTCACAACTGAGCCACTTTTTTTTCTTTTTTGCTGATTCTCTTTTGTCTTAGTTATTAACCGAGAGGGGACATTCACAAATCTGTTTAATTAAAAAGTATCAGCCAGTTGAGCATGATGAGTGCTCGTCCAAGTCTTCAAGGAAATAGACTCATCTGCTTGTATACTTGTGTGTGCACTATCATAAAAATGCATACACACAGGCACAATGACAAGAATGTGTGCATTTTGCAGATGGCTGGTGGTTAAGAGGGTGTGAATGATAAAATCTCCCCACTATTCCCTCGCCTTGTCCATTATTCCACTCCACTGCTTTTGAAGAGTGTGAGGGTGTGCGGATGTGTTTGTGCGTGTAAGCTGAAGTATATCTGTGTGTGGATCTTTCTGCAGGCGTGCATTTTCATCTCCATGCATCTGTGTCCAAGTGAAACAATCTATTGCCATCATTGTGTCGTAAATGAACAATATTAAAATTAAACCATTAAATTACAACATAAAAACAGCCATTTAATTTGGTTTTGCATCATTTTGGTTTTATTGTTTCCACCCATCATGTGTGACAGGTTGTAAGCAATCAAACTAATGGAACATTACAAACCTATTCAAAATATGACACACCAGTTGTATTGCATTACCCCATCTGTGAGTGTGATCAAGTGTGACGTGACATGTCTGTTACAGTCCAGGCTTTGTGGTATTAAAGGTTATATTTGATGTCATGGTGATGTTGATGAGTTTAAATGTGTCTGTGTGTAAACGTGGCACAGATGGAGATGGGGGTGTGGCAGAATTTTCCAGATGATACACAGGAATCACACATGTGCTCATCAAACATATCAATAATTGGTTTCCGCTGGTATAAAGCAAGCTCTCCTGAGTTGACTTTTCACTATAGCCATAGTTATGTGTATTGTTTGAGGAGAAATATTTGTTGTGGAATGAGAGCGAGAATTGAAAAGAAAAGTGTGTATACGCATTGGAGGTACTTATGTTTCGAAATTATAACATTAGCTGTCTCTCAGTCCAAGGGCTGCAGTCTTCGAAGGCAAGTGATACAACAAGAGTGTGTTTTGTGATTGACGTTTCCCCAAATTATTTTCAGTTGTAACAAAGTCAAAAATATAGTTTAATGTTAGTATCTAGTTTCAAATTAATAATAACAAACTGTGAAAAATTTTGATACGACAAACACAATGATCCTCAAGACAATGTTGGTCATAGCGGAATTGGTTGCGTGACGCCAGTGGTGCCTGGTAGTTAGACAAATTAGCCAGCTAGCTATCCATTACAAGGCAACAGGATTGCCAAAAGAGGACATTCAGGTAGTATCAGCTGGTGACATTAAGAGATAATCATTGATCAAAGCCTCTCAATTCAGTATGGTCTTTGCAGTCCAAGAAGGCTACATAGGCCATTTAAAAGAAAAGTATAACAATAAAGCCATTATTCTATCTTCCATAATGGATCCCTGGTCAGTATACCCTCTATCTACCCTATCAAAAACACAAGATAACATTCACCGCACATACTGACACAGTAAATCAGTGCTAGAGCTATCACCCTGTCAGTCATTTATCATCAGAAGCTAGCAAATCAGGGACACGTGCATACAGTTTGCACATACAGTTAAAGGAGCCCTTTTAATGTATGTTGACTGTCATTGCAGACTGATATATATGTCAGGGTCCTGCAGTTGACCAATCAGATCTTAGCGTGATCAAATATAACTCACGATTGGGCTGATAGCTGATATCTTAACTCCTGCAGAAAGATGAGGTTTATGGTCCCTCTACCCTTCTCAAGGACTACCAGGGGCACCTTCTCAGCCCATCAATGAAAACTAACGCATGATTTGTATATAATGGAAAACTGTCAGGCTTCATAAAGAAAATGACAAAGGAAACATAACCAGGTCACATGCATGGTTGACAGGCAGAAGGTTTTATGGTTACTGTACCCTTTTGAAGGACTGGGAAGAGCAAGTGCACATATTCATGAGTAGAGGTGCATGGTTAACCCATGACATCGATAAAAACACAAGCTGGCATTCACAAGCACAGGCAGACTAGCTGCTAGCTTCTTTAAGCATCCAGTTTTCTGCAGTGATGTAGCTGCTAGCTACTTCAAACATTGGGTTGTGGTTATGTGTATGAATAGATGGATTAAAAACCATTTCAAAAGTTTGTCTTAAGAAGAAAACTGTTGGGTTTGTATAATGTGGGCAAATATTGTTTTGTTAAAAATGTATTAAAAAGCAATGACAAAACCGTAAGATTGAACAAAGCCATCCACTACCTCCCTTTCACAATGATCTTTTGACACCAAGAGGTTAAATATCACCTCAAATGCTTCACATCTACCAGCGTTTTCTTTACTTTGTTTCATAAAAACCAATAAACACAATCCAAATAAACACCAGTAGAATGTGTTTGCCTCTCTATACTGTGTGAAAAAACACAAATCTATTGACAAGCACAAACCAACACCATGTGCGCAATATATAAGAGTAATCAGCAGCTCTGCTTTCTTTAGAAGAAGGTCAATATTGTTCTTAAAAGCTTGTCTTTTCCTATTGTTGGCTGAGGGGGCAAAGGTGGCTTGGGACAGTTAGTATTACAAAACTATGCAGTCAGTGTGTGTGAGAAACATGTAAGTACACCATTTCTGTTCATGTACTTAACCTTTGCAGGCTCACATCGCACTCAAGAAGGAAAATATTTATGAGAGATCAGTTGATGTATTAAATTAATAAGAGAACCTGGGGACACAGCAAGGAGACCAGATGTTTTCAAGATACAAAAACAACAAAGTGCGTTTACTCAGTGTATTAATGGACTGCTTATAATACAAGGCTGAAATAATAGTTTAAAAAAGTGAAAGACATGTTTAAACATGGGTGATTTGTTAAGGAAAAGCAGGGTTAGTCAACTCCTTTTACAATCCCGCCACCACTGAGGCGTAGGATTAGTGGTTTACAGAAGTGCCATTACCCAATAGACAGCAACCCCCAGGTGATTGACATGTTATCTTCTTAGTTGGGATAATCCAACCTCAAATCTATAATCACAGCAAGAAAAATATCAACATAGAAATACTCCTCTTGAATAGAAAAGGTTTTCACCAGACGGACAGGGTCAGGGGTCAAGCTCAGCCCACACAGGGAGTTTGAGATAACATGGCAGCCATTCAGACCCAGAAATCCGGTGAGGGATAAACTCTCAGTGGTATGTAGAGAAGTGTATATAGAGGGCACAGGGGGCAGACTTCATACAAATTGAGAAATTTGAATGTTTAATGCCAAGTATATAGTTGTTAAACAGAGTGTTTACTTCAATGTCTCAAAAAGATGCAGGAGTAGGGAGGGAGATCAAAACCCGGGTTTTTCTTATAACAATGGCACTTAGGTGTGCAAGTGAAAGGTTGTCTGTCTGTGTGTGTGAGTCTTGTGATTGACAAGCTACCAATATATGGTGTACCCCGCCTCCGAGCAGTAGATGAATGAATGAATGAATGCTTTTGTCATTCACAGGTCTAACAATTGTATTACTCACCAAAAAAAGGTTCTCATCATCTACAGTAAGAGTGGTCAGGATACAGCTCTAAGGGAAACGCAGAGAACTATGTAGGACTGCAGCTCTACCTCCTGATCACCACTCTAGGTGCTAAGCTTAACCCATCAATTACAGAAGTACAGAAAATAAGATCAGTTGGATTCCTGGCTGCCTGAGTTTTTGTTAAATTGCCTGGAAATAAAATGTCACGCATCAATGTAGACTTTGTCAGAGGACACCCACACAAACTGATGCATGTCTGGTAGTTTTTTTAATCCACTTAGACTCATTATTCAGATCTTGTCATGGCTCAATCAGCATAGACATGTTAACTCACTGCACACGTCAACACACACACAGAAATAATATAAGAAATATAGTATCAACCAGCTTAATGCAAAAATATGTGGCTTATACAGCATAAAAGCCTCATCCACTACTGCCAGTCTGTCTGTCTGTCTGGTGTCTATTGTCTTCATTATCTTGTCACACCAGAATAAGCAGCTGTAAATAATCACATTACAACTGCATCATCCTTACCAATCAATGCCTTAGCACATCTGAGTTTGTGTGTGTGTGTGTGTGTGTGAGAGAGAGAGAGAGTGTGAGTGTGTCTTCAGATAAAGACAGAAAAAATGAAAGTATACAATCTGACAGTGTTTTAACAATGATTTGTCTGTTTTCATGCTGCACAGTTGGTACATGTCATTTTTAAATGGGTATCATAAGACAGCACGTGTAATAAACCCTCAAAGGGGGGGTCCAACATTCCTTGATCTTCCGTGTAGAGTATTAAGTATTAAGCTCCTCCGATCAGCACCCAGCTGCATCTGTGTTTTTCTTTTTTCTATCAAGGTTGAGAGTGAGAAAAAAAAACTATCTGCATAATGGTACATTCATTCCAACCTATGTGAAACTAATATCAATATAACATGGAAAAATGCTAATGTTTAATTGAAAAAGCTACGGTGTACAAAATAGATAGCCAATAGTCAATTGGACCGACCTCATGATTCAAAACAGTAGGGCCAATGACAATGAGGAGTTTACTGGAAAGTGACAGAAAAGTTTACAGCTGCATCACACATCAAGAAGGCAACTGGACGTCAGACAATGATGAGAAAAGTTGTGCTGGCTTCAAAAAGAACAAGGTTCAAAGGACTCTTTGTCAAATAAAAAGCATACTTAATAATAAAAACTGTGTGGCACAAAACTAATCCAGGTTACTTTGCGCAAGTTACATGTAAAATCCATGTAAGACAAATTCATGTTGGGTGGTGCAAAAAAGCTCATTGGCAGAAACAAATGACTCAAAATCCTGACATTTTCAACTCTCTACTCCCTTTATTCTAAAGTCCTATGACAGCCACTCAACTTTCATTCAGAAAATATAAGACAAAGTGATTGTATCCTTCTGTGGCTTTTTGATCTCTCTGGCATTGTCAGGTCTTTATGGTAACAAAAATGAAAAAGGAGTTTCTTTTTATAATTGCGTAGGGGAAAATGAATGAGGATGTCTAATTGTCTGGATAAAACTATGTTCCATATACAACAAAAACTGCATTTAAACTTTAAATGTATTTTCATGCAAGCAGAGCTGTTAGCCTCACAGTTAATTACCTCATAAAATATTAAACTATAATGATCTGTAAAGATGGATGTGTAAGCTTTACAACCCACTCCCATTGTATATGCTATTACAAGTTTTAGCAATTAGCAATGACAATAATCAATCTGTAAATGATGCTGCACATACATTAGCACAGCCAAATGACTTCTGCATGTGTCTTTTCAGTTGGTGCATGCACGTCTAAGTACATCGTGAAGCAGCCCAACATATCATTCTTCACTAACACTCACAAAATGAACAATTTGTAAGCCTTTAATTGATTAATTGGTGCAGGAACTTTGAGGTCTATTACGCATAAACACTAACAAAGACAGGAATTAGGTAGAAATCAGACAGGATGACAGAGACAAATTGGCAAGTTAAACAGCTTGTGTTGAGCACCACCAATCAGCAAAAAAACTGATTGAAAACTTTGACCTTATCATGCCAAGACATGTGTTCCGCACAAACAAGACGCCCGAGGTCATACGAGTGAACGTGTGTCCTTTGTTCACAGTCAGTGGGTTTTGGAGGTGATTTTGAGACCATGTGGTGACTTCCACAACAGAGA
Organism: Thalassoma bifasciatum; assembly: GCA_008086565.1. NCBI lineage: Eukaryota > Metazoa > Chordata > Actinopteri > Labriformes > Labridae > Thalassoma > Thalassoma bifasciatum. The sequence continues at coordinate 871,957 of RPOG01000113.1, read as the reverse complement.
CATTTCTGTTTGTAATGCTGGCCCTAAGGCACGTACACTGTTGATTACCTCCCTTTGTTTGCCAAATCCATTAGTTTGTTGGCTTCAAACTGAACTTTTAGACTTTTGGTCAAAACTCAACAACGCTCCACATCCTACCTGTAAGCCAAGCTAAATATGATTAATGTAAGTCTTCCCCGTCAAGATACAAGAGATAAAAATGATATTTATTCAACATCAAACAGAGTAAAACACTGCTAAGGGTGCATCCCCTAATTCTTAGAACTAGCTTTGCCCATGTGCTTTTGTTCACCGCTGAAAACATCTTATTATCCAGGATGGATGTGTTTTTGTGTTTCACTACATAATCTCCCACTCTTGGAAATCCCCGGAAATCATCCTCTGATTTCAAAACCTGTAATCCCGACCTATGTTCAGCAGACTATAAAGTGCTTCTCTTCTCCTCGTGAACAAATAGTCAAGCAGCTTCAGTCTGCTACAGTTTAAACATCATCTGGGATTATGAGCAATTTATTAATCTCAGCTCTGTCGTACTTTCAGAGCCCAGCTTCAAACCCAATGAATATTTCACAGTTTCATTTCCTATGCAATCCCTGGCGCTCAGAAGTGCGTACTGCTGGCTGTGCAGTTTATAACTCTGTGTTTGCATGGATTTGAGTCCCACCATGAGTGTTTTGGGGAATCAACCCGTGGCACTTTATTTGATCTCAGCACTGAACAGTGGAGAGGGGGAGAGTTTTTTTTTTCCTTTTTCTCTTTGTTTGTATTATACAGATACAATTCATCCAGCTTTTCGTTTTCGAATAATACATTAAACATGACATTACAACTTAGTTGAGCTCAAATGGTGCTTGTCAATAAACACAGCATGGAGCATTCAAAGCAGTGAGACAATGAGATGAAATGAACTGGTACTTTACAGGACACACTTCCCGAAATGTTCTGCCTGAATCATACATTTATTTTCTCCCATTCCTTGCTTACTTTCAGGTCAGCAAAAGAAAGCATCAGACAGAGTGAGACCGATGCTTTGACCTATTATAGTATGAACTGAAGTGACCTGAAACAGTAATGCAGTAGTTTCACAAAGGGAAACAAATAAATCAATGACTATCAACACTGACAACAATTTGAAATACATATATTTTTAGCTTTATTTTCAAGATCTTTGTGGGAAACTAAAAATAAAATCACTATCTTTTATAAGCAGATTCACCTGGGAGAGTGAAAACTGTGGCCTTTTTGGCAGAATCTAATACCAAACCCTTTGCTTCATTCATGATTTAGAGCATAGCTGTGTTGTGTCACATGACTGCAATAAAAAAGTGCACGCTGCTCACACTGAGTCTTTTTAGTAGTATACCACTGACCCTATTTATGGTTATCCTCCAGGTCAGTTGCTGGTCTCCTGACTCTGGTACTGCTCTCTGGTCACATGTCACTCAGTCATATGGCTTCTTGACTATAGCTTAAGGTGCTATGTTACATCCCCCCACAACCACAAACACAAACACATATACATCCAGAGACAACATCACAGCACATCACGGATAGTGTGTTTTTGAATGTCTCGTGGCAATATCTTATATGTGCTTTGGGAATAGAGGTCATCGGTAATTTTTTTTTTTTTTACCTCTGTCCAGACATGGTTAAGCTAGTAAAACATGCTATTTAGTTATTTATCATTCAGCTGGACATGTGTTGACTTTGCGGTTCCCATGAAAATATGTTTGTACAAAGGTCTAAAGCTAAAAAAAAGGCTAGTCATTAAAATCATTACTTTGTCAATACTGAGTGCAAGTTTATGTAACACAATGGATCCATCCTATTTGCTTGAGCTGATAAAAATTGATGCAGTCTCATAAATTCAGGCAGATGTTAGGGCTCAAAACCAGAAATAATCTTTATAAATGAACAGTCTATAATTACTAAAGCAATTTAACTCCAATCCAATCTAATGAACTCCAGAGTTATTTATCAGGCATTTTTAAATACAGAAAAGAAACTGACAAAAGTATGAAACCACAAAAACCATTAAAACGACACAATTAAACTAAGACTATGACAATGCCATGCAAAATATTTTTTCCAAGTCCCTGACATCCACAAGTTTCCAAATTCATTTTATGCAGCACTTTAAAACTAGACCATAAACAGTGCTGCTCTGAACAATGACAAGCTAACGGTTTAATATCCTGTCATTGCATTAGAACACATTTTACATTGTATAAAGCAGCAAAATAGAATTTGGCATGTATGAAGGCTTAAATATCTATTTAAAGGCTGAAAATGACACACTCTCAATATTCACTTCCATTTTCCAAAGGTTCTCAAACCCTGGAGAGAAATTGCTAACTAATGCAACTTAGCTCTTAATTAGTTCAGAGAATCTCCCACATATCTTGCAGTATTTATAGACCCTTTAAGGCACAGTTTGAGCTGAGGACAGGGGAATTTATATATTCCATGCCATTGGGTCTTTCACTTTTCAAGCTGAGACCCCAATGAAGAAGTCAGTTTACCATAAAACTCAGACTCATAAAAAAACATGTTGCTTCTCTTCAAATGTGCGCACAGAACCACAAAAAGATGGTTGAAGATCTGTGTAAGCTCCAAATCCATGGATCAAAAAGACCATTTATCACATTCTAATAGTCTTAAAGCCTATGAGGTGTTTTGGAGGAGGAAAAAAAGCAGACTTCTGAGGAGGGAAATGTAAAATGACACATTCCTCAGGGGGAAAATAAGAAAAACGAGGAATATATGGATTGAGTTTGCAAAGACTCCAAAAGTGAAATGCTAATGATGCTGCCTAATGCTGAGGGCAACTAAAAACCTTTTCCCTTTGAATTCTGCTTGTGAGGCAATATCCCATCCAAGGGAGTGGCTTATAGCTAATGCAGCTCAATACTGTGAATTATGAGGGTACACACATACTCACAAACTACAGAGACAGAGACACCAACTCATTTGTGTTCAAAAACATACACCTGTGTGCACACAGCGATAAGTGACAAAGATATAAATCAAATGGATGATCTGCATAATATAAGAGCTCTCTAAAAGATTGGAGGGGAAGAGACCAACAAGTTTAACAGGGTGATTTTGTAATTCTGTCAAGAAGAAAGCTACCAAGTACACATTGTGTTTACAGGGAAGTCCGGGTTAGTTTTTTGAGCCCCAATCTAGATCCAATTCTTGTGTTTTCATAGATATGGATATTCCATGTTGGTTTTCATTTTGTTTTTGCTGTTATTAAAACAAAAAAAAAAGACAGAGAATAATCCTGGTCTGAGAGATTCTTACCTTGTCCTTGTCTTCCACCAGGTCACTAAGTATATCATCAGGGTCCAGAATCCCCCCGTCACAGTATTCAACATGGTGAGTCCGTACCAGGATATCTCCTTCCTGCAACACAGGGCACAACCATCAGCATCAGCACAAACACACAAAATGGAGAATGGTAGTTTAAGTTCAATAGATTGTAAAGATCATTTCAATTCATCCTTTTTTATTTGTTTTCCATTTTATTTACTACAAATACATTAAAGGAAATCAAAGAAAATTTGAAAGCATTTAAGTCACTAAAAACTATCAGATGGTTGCTTAAAAGAAGAAAAAACTATGTTCACACACTAAAAGGCACCAACTTTCTCCCTCTTTTCATTCCTATGTCTACCACTCCTTGATCTTCCCCTCCTTTCTTCTATTTCTGCCTTCATCTTGGTTCCTTTCCTTCTTACAGCTTCCTCTTGTTTCCCATGATGCTTTGTACAGATTACAACTCAGGCCTGGTCCTCTCTCTTTTTTCTCCCAGCTCCCTTTCTCCGCTGTGTTGGGTCTGTGATTAATGACAACGACACTGCAGTGGACAGCTGACTACATAGAGCTGGTTGTTGAACAACATATTGAGACAACACACACATCAGAGCACACAAGCATACACTCGCACAAAATCACAAACAGCCTGAGGAGAGGTATAACTCAAAACATTACAGGGACCTGCTCCATTAAATCATTCTTCCAGGGTCAGGTGCATGTCAAAGCTTTTCGAAAACTCCCATCAGGAAGAGGGTGAGGTGGAGCAGGGTGCATGGTGTCCTGGAATATCAGAATGAGTCTCAAAAGTCAATACCAGGTCCACAACACTCAAATTGTTCCGTCATATAATGTCCCTACAGAGTTTAGCACATTTTCACGTTCCTATATTTCTTGCCCCTAAAGCAGATTTGGTAACCTACTTTAGCTTGTTTAATTTTTTTTAATCAGTCTAAATTTCTACCCAGTAATAATAGGAGAATAGTGACACACCTAGTGTTTACCACATCAGCAGAATCAATCTCTATCATTGCACCAATTCACCACAAATGATAACTCGCGATTTTTTTTATTTTTTTTTTATTTACAGAAAATAAATGACAGTAGGTCTTGCTATACTATAAATCAACATCAAAACAGGTTAAGATGCAGCCCTATCTTAAAGACAGAGCTCAGTCTTATTCAGTCTCAACCATAGACTGTATAATAAGTGGACCCAACGACGTTCGGCTCAAACTGAAGCTTCCAGCAGATGCCCCGCCCCCTGGTGTCTGGCTGCAGTATCGGTTATAAGCCCCGCCTCCCCATGCATTCCAGATATAAGCCAGGAAAACTTTAAAAAATTACGATACCTGGTAGAAACATTTCTCTCATCCTTACACTAAGGTGGTATGACGGTGCAATTCGGCTGCATTGTGTTCAGGTGTTTTTTTCTACTGAGAAGTTGGTTTTACAATAATTATTGGACGCTAAAAACCGTGTTATAAGTTTCAATTTATGATAGTTAACAGCTGCCATTGGTGAGTAGTTTTTACCGGGGATATAAGAAACTTCGGGAAAGAGAGCCAAAAGGAGACTTAACCTTCTAAAGAAGAAGAAATAAATATTTTTATTTCTCTTTTTTACTTGGCTCCACTGGAAATTCTCTACTGCGCAGACTCTGGCTGCACAATGGCGGCTAGAGTAACAGGGTTTTTTGGCTTCAAAATCGTAGAACATTGACAGGCGGAGCCACGCTGTCCATTCTATATACAGTCTATGGTCTCAACCCATTTATAATGAGTGTTGAAAAGTAGCTTGTTGTGAGGGGGTTAAAAAAGGCTATTTAACCCCAATTTCTGAAAAAGTAGCCCATTTTCAAGGGGCTTAAGAAGGCGACTTTTTTACCTATTTGGAAAAGTAATGTATATAGATATTTGCAATGTAAAGCTTGGGGGTACAAAAGAAACAGCATAAAGCCTAAAAATGAGCACAATATTCCCTCTTTAACATTGTGTTAAGAAGTCATACCTCCTTGGATATAACCTGTTCTTTGCTTTCTAAAGTCTCTTTTTTATAGAATTATGTCATTGTTATTTTTTACATCTTTTTTGTTTATTTTGTCTATTCTCACTCCTTCTGTTTCTGTTCTCTCACCAACTGTGGTCTCAGTCTAAGTTCATGGGTTTTTATGATACAAAATTGGATCGTTACCCCTTTATTGAGTTCTTTTGAAGGATTGCTGTTTGTCAGTTGAATTGTGTCGTTGAGCTCCTCACCATATTCTTTATTCTCTGAAAGAAATACTCTCTTTGGGTGGTTTATTGCTGCTTTATTGTCAATGCACTTTGTAAAGCATTTTTTTAAGGTGCTGTATCAATAAAGTCCTTTTTTTATTATAAAACTGCACAAAGTAGTAAGAGCTGACTTTAATAGTGGGTGTTTTTTACCTGGATGACACACAACACAGCATGAGAAAAGCAGATATTTTTCACATTCCCATTTACACTGTGCTGCTCTGAAAAGTGACCGGAGATATGGTACACCTATTCAGTAGCCGGAAACGCTTAACATAAGTTGTTTGGCTGTGAGTCTGGTCCTTATTCACAGTCACCTGCTGTAGCTGATATGTTAAAGTAGGGCATTTATCCAGTGTTGAACATACAGCCAAGTTCTTTTTTTTTCTTCTGAATTTATTCTTTTTCTACCATGTGATAAAACCAACCACGAGACTCTCAGGCTGTGACTGCTTATCATTAAATTGTCTCTCCCTTCTCCTCCCTCCATCCCTCCTGCTGAAACACAATGTGTGACTTCATCTATTGTAACACTGAGTTGGTCTACACCCAGGCCAGCTGTGTGAGAGAAGAGGTTTTTTTTTCTTACTTTGTGTTTACATTGTTTTATTTTCTCTTTTGTACAGTGTTTATCTTCCTTGAGCACCATGACGCAGGGTTTGGGGAGTTGTATAAACTCTGGTACAACACATGTGAATGTTTTTTATGATTAGCAGAGAAAGTTTCTGCGCCAAAGAGGAATAAATTACTCTGAATTTTCTCTACACTTTGTTTTGCTCATTGGGTTTACAAAGAGGAGTATTTAAATGGGCTTGGGCTTCAGAATGAGTTCCAATGTTTTAAATTTTACACGAACTCGTCCAATGGCAACCTCCTTCTACATTAACTGCTACAAACAAAGGAGGTATTAATACTAACTAACTGTGCTTTAACATACAACATGCTCTACAATGTGTTCTATTTTAAATAGGTAAGAACATTATAGGTAATAAAATTAAAGAGGAGCACTGAGAGAAATTAATTTTTTATTGGATTGCTCACAGTCATATATCAAATTCCACCCCCCTCTGGTCAGTGTGTCCACATCAAAGACCTGTGGGGCTGTCTCCCAGCACAGTTTTCACAGCGGACCATACATTGTTGTTTTCATTACACTTAATATTATGCTCTGGACGTGCTTGATCCCACACACATTAACAATTCATCAAATTACGACAAGCCAACTGACACACCGTAAACATGGAGCCTTAAGAGACCCTTGGGATCATGGGCCTCAGGGCAGTATGCTGCTCCAGGCAGCAATAAATCCTTTCCTTTTCTTCTGTTCTTTGCAAAGCTATTTTGCAAAGCTATTTTGCAAAAGCCATACCGATACATCAGCTAAGGAGAACACTGACATCTGATGCCATTCAATCACTGTGAACCAGGGAAACACGATCAAAAGGATTGTTTTATGATCATAACAGCTTTTGTACTATTGCAGGGAGGAATTATAAAGCAGGAATGGATAGAACTAGAAGCAACAAACAAAAACAAAAGAGCAAAAGTGAACAGAGATTCAAGCTATAACTAGATATCTTAAAGGGACGTAGATTAAAAACGTCTTAACATAAAAGCAGTTCACATTGCTTTGGGTGTGGCTTCTTATATCCCCATTTTGAAATTACATACAGCAGCAAGAACTCAAGCTTTTGAAGCAGTATTTGGCAAAGAAACACTTTCCTCAGACTGTTGGGTTACACAGGGAGTAGGTTAGGACAACCTCACTGAGATAAAGTGAAACTGTCAAATTTGCTTTATTTGTTTGCTATATGTTAGACTCAAGCGGCAACCTCCGGTCTGAAAACATGAGACAACACGGAAGTGCTAAAAAGCTGCTGTTCCTCCAGTGACCGCTTGAGGCTGGCTCCAGAAGCCCCAGAAGTCACGTACAAGTGAATGGGGAAAAGGCCGTTTTCAGAGCTGAAATTAGCGTATTTAAAGCCTGGTACAAACTCTGTCTCCCGTCTGTATCGCTTATTTCACTAACGGCACACATTGTGAGGGGGGTGAATTTTTTTCTAACTCGGCCGTTTGGAAGATATTAGGATCGAGAGCTTGCCCAATCAGAGCCACAGCTCAGATCACGTGACTCACAGGCGCCCAATGGCTGTGAGTTTGGGCACTCGTCACTCGTCCCAATTCCAATATGGCCGCCGCTAAGCCTCAAAACGGGACTGCTGTAACAGACGGGTGACGTCACGGAGACTACGTCCATGTTTTATGCAGTCTATGGTTAGACTACATTGTGGGAGTGAAACTGGGGTTGTGTTACTTGGGTGACAATAAGAAACATGCGGAAAGATGAAAAAAAATCAGACACTTGTGCTGGGGATTGGGGACTAAGGGTCGAGAGAACCCTCTAGCCAAGCATTATATAAAAACAGGTGATGTAATTGGCAGCTCTTGGCCAAATCTAGTTGTTATGGTCCTCAAAACTGGATCATTGTTACTAAACAAACCTTGATGTAAAGTATGAACGTACACAAGGAGGTAAAGTCAAGTCAGGCCTTAAGTATCCAAGCTAACAGCTACATTATGCTTTCTTCTCAACCACACAGTCAATTACATATTTTTATGCAATGACGACCCAACGCCTTTGACTCATTCGGACTTGTTCTAGCACTTTTCTAGATTTTCTAACCACTCAAAGCACCTCCCCTTCACACACTGCTACAGAAAAGAACTATTAGTGTTTTCTCATTCAAACTCGAACAGAAATATTATCTGGTGAAATACTGATTCTACAGCATCATTGTTGTTAGAAACTTGACAAGTCTTTCTGAATAAGTAGGCTTTTTGTTTATTTCTTTGCAAACATCCAAAAATACCAACAAAGAGAAGCTGTGTCGTTAACCACAGAGCTTGCAACAAGAGCTAGAGCAAACATTCAAAACATAGAGCTTTCTGTAGTGAAGTGAGCACAGCTATTTTCCAGTCAATGAAACACTCCAGTCTATTTGACCGTACAATTTACACAAGTTAGAAAAATCTGATCCAAAATGTGGAGTAGCTGCAGAGAAGCAGGTTGTTTCATGCCAGCATATGGGAAAACACATGTTCTCTTGTTAAACAGGGAAGAAGAACAGAGGGAAAAACACAATCTGCTTGTTTTTAGGTCAACAACCCTCTTTGATCTCTTGTTGCAGGAGGCGAACCATACAGCGCAGAAGACAAGAGAAGGAAAGGTAGAGAGATAACCGCTGTGAGCACACTGATCTCATCTGATATTCAGGGGAAGTGCAGAGATAATGTGTTTGTTTTTTTGTGAACTTCAGAAACCCTGTGCTTTTCAGTCCTGCAGTTAAAAATCCTGGAGGTGTACTTGAATATTGTAGGACTAATGATAAGTGCTGTAAACACTGATCTAATCTGAAAACCAGGGAGATTAGCTCTTAATACAGTGCTTTGCTTGAGGGTATAACAAATGGAATTGAGCAATTTTAGGTGATTAACTTTCAGGATGGGATCTGGAAATTATCATCACGTTATGGTGAAATCCCACCTGAGTGAAAACATCAGGTTGTTCAGTGCTGCACAGTATGTGTTTCTCCCTTATTCTTTCTTTATTTCTGAACAGTAAACTTCTTTTTCTTCGCAGCTGACACAAGAGTTTGGTATGTGAGTCCCAGTAACAATCCAAAGCAGCAAGGTCAGTCACAGTGTCAGTGTTACCACTTCCCATAAGATAACACACATGAATGTGTTACTCCTTCTTAAGCACCAGTAATAAATTACTAGTTCTGAATGTGACTCGTCAAACAATCTTTGACCAAAACCTTATATTGCAGAATGCAATGCAAGAACATTGTAAAAAAAAAAAAAAAAAAAAAAGTATAATACCAAAGCAATCAGAAGACTTCAAGTTTTGTATTTTATCAATGCTCATCTAAAACATTTACCCACTTTCTGTCTCTGTCACTGTTATCCCTCTCTCCTACAGCATCCATAACAACTACATTCAAATAGCAAAACGCCTTATTCTTTCAGGTTTGACTTGACTTTACACAACATAATTGATTAAAAAAAAAAAAAACTGTCAACAGTGGTCGTTATGTACGGCTCACACACCAGGTCCTGGTAGAGAAGAAATACACCACACGAACTGTAGAACTCTTGCATAAATTTAATCTTTAAAGATTAATGTTGATGCTATGGGGGATAAGCAGAACCAAAACACACATGCCTTTTAAAATCCTTTAATCTAGGAAATTTGAAACATGTTCTTAAATGTTAAAAGTTCTTCATACTCAAGTTTAGTCATCTCTCAGGAATCCATCATAGCAAGCTTTACACAAACTGATTCTCCACCCATCTCTCTGAGGAATGTTATTTTTAAAGTTTGTGGTTCAAAGTCAAATGATAACAGCAGTTTAGCATGATTTTTAGTGGTCAATCACTAAACAACCTTGGTAAAGAGGAAAATGTAATATAAGCAAATGAACACATTCCTGTGTTATGTCCACAGAGGAGGCAGCACGTGTATCCTCCCCTCCTCATCCCCTCCTTTCCTCTCTCTCCCACTCAGTGACAATTGCTTATGTTCTGGCAAGGCTCCAGAGTCTTTTACTATTTTTTTCAGTCTCTTTGACCACACCTTATCAGAATTCCAGCTCTGACTAATGAAAGCACAGCCAACACCCACTGAGGAAGGAACCCTTTCATACACATCACAACCTATTTGTGCAAACGTCAGCGTCCACATGTGAGTTTCACATAATGTTGCTATCATTGTTTTAAACTTGTAGGGTACACATCACTTTTTTGACAATCGTTTCTTTACAGTATTTATCTGGCAGAATAAAACAAGTATAAATACATTAAACATGTATTTACTTTGTGATATAAGTTGCTAGAATTGTGCCAAGACTAAACCTGGCACCACTTTAAGTGGTTTCCTTGTACATGCAAGAGCACACTTCTTTGTTTGGATGAATGTAATTAAGAAGTCTGTCAACAAGCTGATAACTTCCTGACAACTCCCCATGAAAAAAAAACCTCTACATTCATGCCTCCTGTCTCTCTTTGTGGCCATTTTTCTGCTTCAGTTTATTTATTTCCCCTGCTTTCCTAAAAAAAACCTTTAGTGTCATTTTTTCTGATTTTCTCCTTTAATTCCCCTGACACAATCTATCTTCAATGTCATTCATATGAGTGACGGTTCAGTATTTTAATTTTACCTGTCAGCAACCTGTTTGTTTTTACTTCATTCTTTGACAAATATTGACAAGTCATTGTACACTGTGTTCCTCCATGTACACTGAGTTCAACGGCTTTTAAAGACATAAATTTGGAGTTACAGGAACATTACATCTGTTTCCAGTTTATATCACAGAGATGTACAGTTTATGAAGAGTTGTGCAATACATTGATCAAAGATTGTGCAAAATTTCTAAATAAAACAAATAAAAATGGGCAATCATGATGTGAGATGTTACAGAAAAATACTCGGGTAATGATCATTGCACTAATTAAGTTAATTTCGTTTTAATTATTTATTTATTTTTTTACCTTTTTCAGGTCCATTTTATTTTTTGATTTTAGAGTTTGTTTATTTATGTTGTACAGAGAGTATTTTTTGAAAAAGGGACAAATTCCATGTATTATTTGGAAGATAGTTGGCAAATGAAAGCTCTTCTGATACTGATCTTTACAATTACAGGATCAACCACCAGAAGTAGGTCTTCAGGATATCAGAAATATACAATGGCTGATAGAAACATGAGAAGAAAGCAACATAAATTGTGAGCATGTTGGTTTTGGCTCACTGCCTTTTAAAAGAACTTTCTACTCAATGCATGTCAGAAATTTGAAGATAAACTTTGTAATGATCCAAAGTGTGGTCATGACTGCCTGAAAATGTACATAAAAAATGCTTTGCATGAGCCCTTCCCCGAATATTTTTTTAAAGAAACTGTACCTTTAACTTGGTGTTTTTTTCAACAAATGTGTCTGCACTCTCTTTCTCTCTCTCTCATTACTTTTTACTCTTATTCCTGCCTGTAGTCACCTAGGATTCATCTTGGGTACACACATGGTAACACACAGAGATATACCAATTCTAATCACTGCGCTATGATCAACATTAAAGCAGCTAAAACACACAAATTCAAAGTAAGGCTCAACCTCAAAGCTCCCCCAACTTCAGCTTTGATTTAACGCTTATTCAAACATTAGATCCTCTTAAGCACAACGATGGAAACTCCCAACACAGCACATGATAAATGGGTCTGCTAGCATAGGTAACCTAGTGGATACATGTAAGAAAAAACACACACACACAAGATTAAAAAACATGTTTCGAGTATTAGCAGCACACTAACTGTGAGGCAAAAAGAGGATAGGGTAGAGAGGGAGGCAGACAGAAAGCAAGCTGTCTCCTTGACTATTTAAAAACATGATTTGCCATCACTTGGAGAAAGGATTAGGAACTGGACGGCTCTACAACACACACATACCCTGGCTTTATAATCCCAGAACACATTAACAGACATAATTACACAGCTACACCAGATTAGTGTAGCAGAAAAATGATGGACTGATGGGAGGGGTGAGGAAAATATAGAAAAAGTAATGTGAAAGAAAAAAAGACAGGATGCAGAAAAGTTATTAACATGAAGTCTCCATACTAGAGAAGAGGAACTGGGGTTGTAGGAGAGAGAGAGGTTCAAGGGAAGCTGTCAAAGGAGAAGAAAGAAGACTCTGAAAAAGGTTAACATGAGAAAAAGAGGAATACTTAAAATGTCAAACAACAAACAAAGAGTGGAGACGGAGGTCAACACGATCAAAAAGTAGGAAGAATGACAGTGGAAGGAGAAGTAATAACAGAATTAACAAAGGGAGGTTGCGAAGTGCTGACAGAGATGTGGGAGGGTGTGGGGAGGGAGAGAAAACAGGAGAAAAAGTGAGGCAGGCAAAAATCCATGGGCTCTTTCAGACAAGTGAACCTTTATCATTTCAACTTTTTGACCTGCTGCCTTTCTAACAGTTTGTGTCTGTAATCCCTGCAGCTACTTCAGTTATTAACTTTACTTACTAACATTTTCAACATAAAACCCTTCACTATGCTGATTCAATTATTTGAATGTCCTTGTTGCATCTGATTTTTTTAGCCAAAATTAAACCTATGATTGGTGAAGAGACCGATAAGCCTGATAAGTTGATGTGCTCTAAATGCTTTTGTGACATAACAGATCTTTTGAAAGGAGTCTGCAGCATGCATGGGCAGCAAAGCTATTAATTCATTCAAACAGGAAGCAGACACTTGTTTTTGGAGAACTAATCAACATACCAGAGAAGTGCATAAACACAACGCAACAGCTGAATGGAAAAAAAACACCCTGATCATTAACTTTATCTATTTGATGAAAGTTCCAGTGCTGAATCAAACTACAGAAAAGTGATTTACGCTACACATTTGAATATTAAACACAAAGCAAATTGCTTTTTTTCTTTTCAAATCAACTCTATAATTTTATTTTGACCAATAAACTCTTTCAGCTAGACACTGAAGTTAATCAAAGTATAATCTTGTGTTTTTAGCCAACTGTGTCATCCAGTAGTGTATCAAAGGAAAATGAAGTTTTAGATGAGAATGATATAAAGAAGAAAAACACATTTTTGAATTTGGCAAAAAATGGCAATCATGAATTGGATTTTGCTGTTTTTGTGCTGTTCACTTTCTTGTATGTCAAGTTTTCCCCAGAATACATGTTTGTGTGCATTATTTTTTCATTATTAAAACATGATAAAGCTGTAAATCCCTCATTAAAGAATCATCCTGTAAGATCTGTGATGATTTAAGAAAAATGTGTAGGCACTTAATATTACCAAGGTTTCAACAAAGTTAGACGTGTCAAAACTTTTGGTGTCACATGGCTCTTTTAACCTATTTTACTGGTCTGTAAAAGGCCACAGTGTAAACTAATCAACTTCAAGTTGAACCAGATTTATACCATAAAGAAGAACAGTGTATGGGGGAAGTGCTCAAAGAGGAAGAAGAGATTAATGGAAGGGGAGTGCTTCCTCTTGCTCTGTGAAGAACTTTGTGGAAGGTGAAGAGTCATTGCACTTGAAAGAAGAAAAGAATGATAAATATGAAGGCAGCTAAATAAAAGCGGCGGGGAGCAGGGTGGCTTTATCCCAGTCAGATGATGGAAGATTAAGAGGCAAAAAGGGAGCGAGGAGATAGAGAGGAGGGTGTGAAAAGTGAGTGCATCTCCAAGTGCTTTCTAGGTGTCCATCTCATATAATCAGGAACAAATACACACACAGATTCCACATCTTCCCTTCAATCATAACTGAGACCATCTATCTATATGACTGGTGTGCTCTTTGAATAATGGAGCCAATATGAAGGGAGTCACTGAGAAGATTTGGCCGTCTGATGGGGGTCACGGGGTTCCTGCCCTGAGAGCAGTACAGGGAATCAACAGCAGCCATAAAGGAATCATAAGAGGGGCTCATTTGCATTTTACTCTGAGAACTTCAGTGGAAGCGACTTGCGCCGGCTTCTGTCTAGACCATCATAATTCATACCAGATTTGCTTTTAATTTTTTATACAGCAATTATGAAGAATCGGACCTCCATGGCTTTGTCTAATTTCCCAAGACTTTGGGATGGGAAAATCATATGGCTTTTTCATGATATAAAAATGACAGAGCTTTGGATTATTCTTTTATGACTTCAGGGAAAACCTCAAATGTTATGAAAGCGCTGTTTCATAAAAAGTTATCTTGCCTCTTCTCTCTTCCAGGAGTTCATAAAAATCTTAACACGTTATTACAGAGCTGCTTCTGGCAGTGAGGAATGTTACTAACTGATGACTCAGGGGTCAAATGCCCTCAAAGGGAGATGAAATTGCATTTCTCTGAGCTTTTGTTCATGCTCCCAAGCACACTGGACCACTGCCTGTTGATGACAATTACAGACAAAAAGGAAAAGTGTAAAGAGTACCTGCTCCAGAAGTTTCCTGTATCTCAGTGTAGCTTGCTGGATCAGGTCCCTCACAGTCCATCCCTCCTTGCAGGGCACCACCACACCTGTCTGCCCAAATGTGACAGTAACCTTCATCCTGACTCAGTCCTCTTCATCCAAACTGCAGGCCCTCTGGATGTAGGTTATGACTCGTGGATTAAAGAAAGCAAGACAACTCCAGGGCTGGTGATGAGGGTTAAAAGCGATGGTCACTCAAGAGTTAACTTCTCCACAGGTCACACAGTTTGTTGGAGTGGTCCAGAGTCTGATATAAACTGCAAAACTTGTTCACTAACAGTCCACGCCATTACTACAAGCTTCCACAGTCTGAAATAGAAAGTTATGATAATGATTGTTGTTGTGTTGTTACTGTCTCATGCGATGGTCAGGAGAGTTAATCCCTTTTTGTTTCTTCACTTCAGATAGCATCCCTCCACTGCTCTGACTGTTCAGATCATCCACAAACAGCAGCGCCCAGTTTACAGATGGTTCAAAACACAGTGATCCCTCCGATAAGGTGTGAAAAGTGTTACTCGATCATGACAGTCACGATAACTGACCCTGGTTAACTTCACACAGGGCAAGCGGTCTGTCAGCTAGCTCCCCTCGGCTAAGATGATTAGCTGGATCCAGTAACCTGGCCTGGTAACGATAACAAGACCAGGAGGAGAGCTTCAGGCTGTCCGTGATAT
Source organism: Thalassoma bifasciatum (assembly GCA_008086565.1). NCBI lineage: Eukaryota > Metazoa > Chordata > Actinopteri > Labriformes > Labridae > Thalassoma > Thalassoma bifasciatum. The sequence continues at coordinate 856,655 of RPOG01000113.1, read as the reverse complement.
CCGACCCCCTCACACCCTGCTTCACTTATCAGGAATAGCTTCTTTAAGCAGATAAACAAAAGTTTATCCTAACTTCAACATCATAAAGCAGGATCTGTCCTAAAATAGCTAACGTTAGCCACCTTAGCTGAACTTTGGAGGGAGGGATGCAGTCGCATCACTCCTCCATAAGTTTTTCCTCGCGTAACTTTACTTCTTCAAAGCGGTGAATAACATTCACTTTAATACCGATCCACAAAGTCAGGCAACACAGCCGTGGTCACCTGTGGTCACATACCGAAGCCGAAATTAAAGTGATCGCAGCACTTTATGTGGGAAAAGTTTTAGGATTCCTTAACAGTCTGTTGGTCCGCTCCTGACCAGTTCCTGACCAGCTCCTCCACCGCTCGTTACTGTCACTTTCTTAAAGGGGAAGTGCTCTATTACACCGTCAGAATAACAGGGTACAGAACAGATGCTTTAGGAGGGACATCTTTCACAACTTTAGAAACCTTGTATAGAATACTTTCGAGAAGCATGCAGCGAACTGCAATGGGGATTCACGACCCCGCCCTCCGGTAATTAAAGTGGTATTACTTATCCTACCTGATCTGCCACGAAAACGATATGACTACATCCCACTAAGATGTGTTTTTTACCACACACACACACACACACACACACACACAAAATTTTGCATGTTTCAGACTTCCTAAATAATGTTTACTCCCCCTTCAGCTCTCTTTAAAGGGACTGTGAGGACTTTCTGAGTGATCTTGAAAAAGTCTCATATCAAGATAAATTCCTCATGATAACACCCAAACTAAAATAAAATTATCAGCAATAAAAAGGGTCATTTCCATATGCTAATTCCTGGCTTTATTTTAGTTTTATGAAGTTTTATATTTACAATCTGCAAAAACTCAACAACTCTTACAGCTCAACTCAACTCAACTCAACTTTATTTATAGAGCACTTTAAAAACAACCACAGCTGAAGACAAAGTGCTGTACACATATGGACAGAACGATGAAACAAAGATAAAAATCAGATATTACCACTCATGTTATTGTTTCATTATCTGTTGTTCCTAAAAACAATTCAAGAACAACTAAAACAACAACTAAAACAACAACTAAAACAACAACTAAAAACCATAAACCATAAAACACTAAAACAGAGTCGAGTCTCATGGTGGGTTAAAAGCCAAGGAATAAAAGTGGGTTTTAAGATGAGCTTTAAAAACAGACAGTGAGGTGGATAGTCTCATGTGGATGGGCAGATCATTCCAAATAGGACCTGCAAAAATGGGTTTGGTGAGTCTTTGGGAGTTTAAATAACTACAGAGGACACAGAACTGAATTTATGAAATGGTGAAGAGAAAAGGAAAGTTGTAAAGGACAGAAGAGCAGACAAAAGCTAAACAAGAGAGTGATAGAGCAAGGGCTAAAGGCTAAAACATAAGCTAAATGCTAAAGCGTGAGCTAGAAGCTAAAACAGGCTAAAAGCTGAAACATGAGCTTAAGGTTTAAACACATGCTAAAGGTCAAAACATGGGCAAAAGGCTAAAACATGAGCTAAATATAAAAACACAGGCTGAGCTGTTTGTGACTATGTTCGTTCCAGTCCACATACAGAATTTATACTGTAGTGATCTGTTCAAACCAGAGAGTCTATCCATAAAATGAACAGTGATGTTACATTTGCTCTGCTTGGTAGATAAGCACTGACTAGTTTTTTGCATCATGACAGAGATGCACCATAACCTATTGTCCCAAAGTGAGGTCAGGACCCCTCGGTAGGTTTGAAACACTTATTGGTGATATTGACAAAAGAAAACAGAAACAAATTCTGGATTGACTGAATTGTCTTACTACAATCATTACAATGCATGAAATGCTAATACTGGTGATGAAATGGATTCACTGCACGTCACAACAAATTTAAATAAATGTCAGAGCCATAACATAAAGAGATCCCCATTAAAACAGTAGAGAGCATCATTTGCATCTTAAGAATCTTTAAACTGCATCAGGCTGCTTGAAAATCTTCAGTCGTCTGACAAAAGTTCAGTTTTATAGTGCTCAAGCCAACAAAAAATATGATACAAAACATTTTGTTTTTTTCAGCTGGTTCATCTTCAAAGAGGAAACCCCTCCCTGGAAGGTGGAGTTTGGCTTTGTAATTAGCAGCTCAAATGAATGCTTGTGTAAGTCTGCTAATTGATTTGGGCTAGGTTTAGTTTCTGGGTCACTGAATTCCATTGCTTCTAATGAACCCCAAGGGAGGAGGAACATTGTGCATGCAAGCATTTCTTCTTCTTCTTTCTTCTTTGGGGAAAGTTTGAAAAGTTAGAGGTGCACTTGAATAATCATTTAGAATATGAATTTCAAAGCATTTCAGATGTAGAAAAAAGGGGAATACATATACAAAGAGGAAACTTAAAAACCTTTCAATCAATAATTTATTACATTACAGAAACAAAGCAATGAAGTCTTGAAATATTTTGAGTCATAACACGAGAAACTCAGTTTGTTTACGATTAAATGGTGTTTTCTATCATTCTTTTTCATCTCACATGTTTTTCCATATGTGCCAAAATTTGTCAGCACATTATGCTGTTAGAGTATTCAGGGTTCTTTTTGTCATATTTTGGGAGATAGCCTTAAAAACAAATAGCATATAATTTAACAGCACATGTGCAATACATTTGTGATGGATTTATTCCAATAATCTTTTTGAATACTGACTTTTCTGTGATGAATAGCCAAGATGCAAAAACAACACCTGGGCATTTCTAGATGGATCAAATGGTTTTCTCTTAATGAATTCGCCTTTAGTCAAACTCCATGCAGACAAATTTCTAAAAAGTCCAGCAAGATGTAAAAATGCAACAAGAAAGGGGAGCTAACTTGCTTTCAAATGAAACATGGTAATATACTACAAATGTAATGTAAGAAAATTTAAACTGGTATCAAAACTCTGTGAAAACAAAGTAATTTGCTTGGAAAACTCAAGCCATCAAGATGAACAACAGAATAAGAAGTTTGTCCATCCATTTTAAATAGTTTTCTTATCTGGCACAGCAACCAGCAGGACGACATGAGCACCAACAAAAAAAATGTCCCATTGTGACACTGCTGTAATTATGTGATTTTTAGTGTTGGCTACTAAATGACAACAAAATGTGGGTCTAAAATGATCATGAGCCATATTCACATTATTGCTGTAAGACAGAAATATATTAAGAGAAGGCCACTGAGACAGCCATGACAAGTTGTAGATTTTTGTTGTGAATTAATCCATACAGAGTTGAAATTTCTTTTCCAAACTTGTGTAAAACATCTGGACGCACTGTCTTCCTCTTCACCCCATATGGTTAAGTCTTGCTCTCTGAAGTGTTCTGTGTCTTGCCTCCTCTATTATTAGCTGTTATGAACCACAGTGAACATGCCATGGACTGGATGCCCCCTGCTGCTGGGCCAGGTGCATCCAGTCCATGGCAAACAAAGCAATATGTGTGGCAGACCATGTTCTGCTTTTTTTCCTCTGAAAAATGGGAAAATTAAAATGTTGAGTGCAGGATGGAGACACACACTTCCAGGGTTCATGTAATGCACATACTGTGCATAAAAGCACTTAAACGCATAGTCGTGCCAGCTTATATGCTTCGTGCTGTCTTTTCATCATCCCCGATGGAAAAGTGATGCAGTTCAAGTATAGATATTTTCTGCCATGCAGCATCCATCATGCTTCTAATTCACCCCCAGTTGCCTTGGATAAAATGCATTACCAGAAGTGATTAGGGGGTGTGAGGTACATGTACATGTCTGGTGGGACATATATGCAATAAAAAACATACAAACATTCTCCAACCTAATCCAGGGCAAACATATGGCCTACTGTTGACGTAACAAACCCCTTTTTTGTGATTATCATGGAAAGAGTCTCATGTATGCAGCTTATCAGTGGGTATACAAGCTAGAATGGTGGATGTTATCATTCAATGTTAACATTATTATATAGATATAAATTTCAACTATACTATACTATACTATACCATACTATATCATACTATACCATACCATACCATGCTATACTGTACTATACTTTACAATACCATACCATACTATACTATAATATAATATACTATATTATACCATATAATGTACTATACTATACAATACAATACCATGCTATACTATACCATAGCATGGCATAGCATACCATACTATACTTTACTATACTATACCATACTCTGCTATGCTATAGTATGCTATGCTATACGATTCTACACTATACTATACTATACTACACTATACTTTACCATACTCTGCTATACTATATTCTACTCTACTCTACTCTACTATACTCTACTCTACTCTACTCTACTATACTATACTATACTATACTATACTATACTATACTTTTGAGTGTAGTATTGTATTGTGTCATCTATTTTTTGTCTATCTATTTTTTATCAATTTGATTTTACCACATCAACAAAATTAATCCAGCCTGCATGGGCAGAATCCCAAGCTTGGGTGCTCAGCATATTATATGTCACTGAAAGATTTTTTCCTGTACCCTGCAGAGTGGTCTCTCTGGGTGTGTGTGTGTGTGTGTGTGTGTGTGTGTGTGTGTAATACAGATGCAGGCAGATCAATATCAGGACTGGTTGGGGGAGGCTTCGATCAGCCACCACCCCTAAACCCTCAGCCCCCTGTATACAGATGGTCACACCCCACGTCCAAGCGCACAGAGAAGAGAATCGTAGCCTGTCAATAGACCCTTCCAACACTCACACACACACACACAAACTGACACTGACACACACACACAGTCACACAAATGTAGTGACAGTAGGCCTGTCGATCATTCCTCATTCCCGCAGAGAACATCAATGCGTAACGAGCCACTTCTGGCATCACTGGGAGCTTTGGACTTGTTGGGAGGGACAGAGGGATGGAAAGAACTCAATATCAAAGTAACCATGTTATCCTTCTGTTGCTATTTTTTTCACAGTTGCTTTTTTGATCTTCGAAGAAATGTACACTGGTAAATGATTAGCAAAGGAAATGTTCTTGGGTATAGGTAGAAAAAAATCAAAGAACAGACAAAAATAAAACAATGACTGCTGAGTACAGAATATGGGAACCTATAAACCAAATCAAACAAAAAAAAATTGATGTGCATTTGTTTCAATCACTAGGACTTTGGCATAGATGTCCCACAGTAAAATCACAAAAAACTATTTTTCTGTCAAGCCAGAAAGCTAAGCATTCAGACATTTTATTTTCTTTGTATGGTGTATAAAAAAAAAGAAGCAAACCTAAGGCAAGCGAAAGAGGATCACAGTACAGGGTGGACAAAGAAAAAAAAATAGAAATGATGTGAGTCTGTGTAACACGAATTGTCTTACACCCTTTCCTTCCTGTTAAATACAACTTTTTTCTTTAAAACTTTCTCTTTTTTCTTATAAATCATTTCTATCTAGCACACATTCAGGTAAAGAAATAGTTAATGATTACTTACAAGTTGTCAGAATGTGCTAATTAGAGGTATGGGACCAAACATACCACATAACATTTGTGAAGATGTTCTCACACCTAACACACTTTGAAGTTTCAGTTTGCATCTCTCTTTCACAGGAGTACCATCACCTTTGGCTAATAGCTCAATTAACAAACTGTCAAGAAAGAAAAGCCAGAAAATGTAGCTGACTTAATTCAGGCATTGCTAATGACAATGGTAAGGAGAAAAAAAACAGCCATAAAGCATTCAGAAAGGCTAATTTGAATTTGTGTGTGTGTGTGTGTGTGTGTGTGTGTGGAACCTATTGAAAACTCAATACCTTGGTTTATTTAGTCAAAATGTATCACCCCATGCATCTTTTGCTGAAAAAAAAAGAATTCAACACAACCAGAACAACATAATCTCACAGGGTATAATATGACTTAGTATAAACAACAGTTATTCAGAAAATAGACTAATTTTATCACTAATCCATCAGCAAAGATGTTTTAATTGATAAAAGTTAATTTATTGACCCTTTCCAAAAATTAAGAGAGCTAACATTAACATTGTATACCTGTCAAAACTCATACAGCTACTTCTGTTGCAGCAGAAAGAAGCATCCAAGTCCAGTATACGGTTTAGCAAAATCAAATTGCATCCATAAAAATTCATGGACTACTAAACAGATTACGTCAGATCTACAGAGTTGTGTACATCTGTGATTGATTGTACCAGATAAATTCAAGATAGAATCCTATTCAGCCCTCTTGTGGTGATTGAGAAACAGAAAAAAACAACCCGTTGCCACAGAATGGTGACTTGTTGCAAAGAAGAATGAAACTGTGGCTGCAAATTATTTCCTGGTCATGCTTTAGAGCAACACACCCATTATATCGTTGTTATTTATCGTATTCATGCAGAAACTGTGTTAGCTGCTCTCATGTATTTTATACAGGTGACGGGTGATAACCAGCACATGTTGGAGCCGTTTACATGAGACAGCATAACTCCTTTAACAGAGAGTAGTCAGTACAGTTATTCACAAAAAAACGTATTGTCAGACTCACCCACGTCATGTGATTTGTTCTGAAAGGCTTATGGAAAGGTATTTCTCCAAAGAGCTGCTTCCATGTATTTCAGGAAACATTTCTCTAACAGGAAATATTTGCCTGATTTTCAAAGAAGAATGGTCAAATGTGAAATTGCATGTAAGTTGGCATTGAAGACAGCAGAACAATGTTATACTTGACTGAAGAGGATCATTGTTATGAAGAAACCTATCACTTCTGACAGTGTTGTGTCGTTGATGGATTTTTAATAGTTTTTAGACCTAATACTGAGTTCAATAGAAAGGGAATAAATAGCATCATGTCAGATTCTTTGTTGGTTTTGTTCACTTCAATAGGATTGCTCTCTAAAAGAAAAATGTTAATATCCTCAGCCTGATCCCATGAATCAATACAGGTGGTTATTTTTGCCTTTTCAGCGCCATGAGAATTTGATTTGAGCTGATGAATAAGGCACCAGAATGGAAAACAGTCCAGCTCAGAATGGGTTTTGGAGGAATTGAGGGCCAAAAGACCATCAGGTTCACACCCTCCATCTCCTGCCTCTCTTTTTTACAGAAAATATGACATTTTCAATGCATGAAGCAATTTAATCCTTCTCTCTCTTCTATGAAAACGCCTGTGAATGAGCATCCGTAAAATTAAGGAGATGGCCCAGAGATTGGTCAGTTTGTCGATCTCTCTCTTTTTCTTAGGCTCCAGTCTGTCTCCCTCTAATACAAAATATAAGATATTATCAATGCATGAAGCAATTTAATCTTTTTCCCTCCGCTCCCTTTCTCATGAAAACGTCTGTAAATGAGTGTCTGTGAAATTAAGTGGGAGATCGTTCTGTTTTCTCTAAGGTCAGTCCCTCGCTCTCCTTCCCTCTCCGCCTCTGTGATCAGTCCATTTGTCAGAGGTCAGACTTGTTCCCATCTGGGAGCAGCATTCTGCCTGCCAAACATTCCCCATTACCGTATGTAAATTCATTAATTGCAAACCCATAACTACATCATCCTTATACTTTGACCTCTTTTATCCAGCCCACACACACACACTCACACACACACACACACACACACACACACACACCATCATTGCACCCTTAAACTCATGCTAATAGGAAACATATAAATAAATAACTGAATATCCAAGTATTTTGTGTCTGGGGCAAATCCTCAGAGAGGAACGGAAGAATCAGAAAGATGAGGAAGCAAAAAGTGAGGCAGAAATATGAAGAGAGAAGAGAGGGAGAAAAAGATGTGGGCTTATAGAGGCTTTAACAACAAGGTAATGAAAGGAAAGGATGATAGCAGACTGACTGACTGCCTGAATGAAATCAAGGTTTTTCAGAAAACAGAATAAGATGCAGGGGAAAACATCCTTTTGTCATGTTAAACACCCCATCTCATTGGAAATGTCTTGGCCTGCTTTTTTCATCCTAACATTGTCATCTGGAATAATAGTGCAGATTGACACAGACTCTCGTGTTGGATTAATCCCCCTGCAGTTCAAAGACTTTAACACAGAATGCAACGTGTTGATGCCTTAAGCCGAAGAATTATACATATATGCACTCGGAGCTATCCACCTACTGTTAGGGTGCAAACTCTTAAGCTGTCTTAGTAATGGCAGCAAAGAATGCTTAATTGTGTGCTTCCTCTATGCAAATGGAAGATCCCTTTCAAGTATGTGTGTGCACTGCAGAAAATCAGGACAATGAAAAAGCAAGTCATGCATGCCTGAGAAGAGCATGTTTGTGTTTGGAGTTCCTCTGCTTCAGGCACCATGCAGGTCTTAAGCTTATATTATTCCTGAAAGGACAGAGCAAACACAATGAAGAAGTATGTACATTATACATTGCATGCATTTTTCGTATTTTGACTTAAGATATCAGCCAAGTTGCTGCTCAACAGATGCATTTGTCAGCTTGTTCATACTCAGTTTTCTTTCGCCTGTTCTCTTTGCTCTTCAATTTTCCAGACACATGCTTTTTCATTCTCCTGTTTGCCGATCATGACTTAATAATACAATGAATTCAAACAAAAATCAAATCATATTCACTCCAAGGATGGCACTCCAGAAACAAACATATTGCAAATTATTCCCCAAGTCCTGGTGAACTGTGTTCCAGCTCATAGTTAAAAAGAAGAAAAGAAAATGAAATGTTTGTCTTAAGCTTGGTTTATGCAGAACAGAGAGAGCAGAGCATGACTGACAGGCGAACACCTTTCAGCTATCTGCAAAGAGGCTAAAGGCCCTTCCTCTTTACCTCACCCCAACTGGAAGGAAGCCAACTTGAGGCCATGATTAACAATATTCCGCTTCAGGAGTCAGCATCAGAAACAAATGGGTGACACCACCTGGTCCCACTGTGGACACTTACAGCTGTCTACCATCAATGGAAGCTTTTAAACCTCTGCTCCGACTCTTGCAAGCCGCCAATTTGTGCCAGGTACCAAGAGTATCAAGACTCTCCTGTGCTTGCAAGCTTTCTGGAAGATTTTCAAATTGTCCCAGTAGAATTTGCTGGCTTTGCCTTCCAGTGTCCTCCACACTACCCTCGGCACCTCCATTGCCACTTTGAAACTCACCACCGTTTGGTAAGGCTGTTTCAAGATCCCACTTGGATTGTAATAAATCCCTTTTACCACCGACAGCCTGTCTGTTTCTCTGTCTTTGGTCCACCTGAGCTAATATGAAACAAAAATGTAAGTAAATAAGTAAATATGAAACATGGTCTGAGTAAAAATGACTGCCATAATAGGCACTAACACGGTTAATAAAAACAACAAAACTTAATTGTGATGGAATCTTAGTAATAACACATTCTTGATGAAAATCTTTGCATTTTAAAACCGTTTGTATTTCACACGTAGATTTTACACAAAAGTTATAGCTAGCATGATAAAAGATTTGAGCGAAACAGAATTACAGCCATAATACTTACATTTTTAGAAGCATGAAAGCTGATGACGTAAAGAGATATGTAATCACATCTCTCATTACACATTATATACATCATATGATTCACAAGACACTTCTTGTCTCCTTCCTCTTGAAAAATAAGGTTGTTAAAATTTACAGTATTATCAGATTTTAGGATTTGATACTATGAGTCAAGACTGATCACAGATACTGAGTCAATCCCCTGCTTTGTGGGGAGTGCTCCCCCTAGCTGTGTAAAGTTTTTACTAAGTCCCATGAATCACAGGTTTGAGAGACTTCAACTAATAAAACTACTGATCATTTTTGATTATTTCAAGGAGGGTTTTAGTTTTTCTGGGTAACACTATCTACACACTCTCAGTTCCATAAAAGGTTTCACCAACAAAGAATGATATCTGTGGTTTTGGGTGTATGTGTTTATTCTCCAATAATGTAATTAAAGAAAAGTCTGACCAGCACAGAAAGAGAGTTGGGGAAAATCACCATAGAAATAAGAAAGAAAAAAAATTAGACACAAATATAGCTTTACAAAAAGAGGGGGTTTGGAACCAAAAGAGAGAAAAGGATTCCACCAGATGAAAGGGTGAATTCAACTCCGACTGTGAGATGAAGTGAATCTATTTTGAAGGGGTAATGTTTATTCAGCTCCACTGTTCTACAAAGCCTCAGCTCGCTCTGAAAACACCAACAGATCTATTTATTACAACAATATTTTCATAGTCTGCTCATCTAAAATTCCATTCCCTCTGCTCACTTTGGTAAAATAGAAGCCACACGTCTGCAGTGTGTGAGATATTGCTATGCGGCTCATGAAAATGAATAATATATGACTGGCCTGAGACTGTGGCGCTCCTGGAACCATAGGAAATCATATCCGTCTTCTTCACACACTAGATTTTCCGTCTTCTGCGCTTTCTGTTGTATGTGTGTGTATGTGTGGGGGGTGGGGGCTGGTCAGTGAACTTTTTAGCCTGTAATAGGTGGTGCAGGAATGGAGGGAGACATCACAGCTGCCTTAAATTGAATTTTCAACAGGCCCTGGTTTGAACAGGTCACAGGGACCAAAGAGGGACAGTGAAAAAAAAGAAACAGTGGTGGAATAGTGCGTAAAAGAAGGACAGCAGTTTATTTTAAAGGATGAAAAAAAGACAAGAAAAATCTGTTATGTGTGGCATTCGAGTGTTCGGTGCCTCAGATACACACACACACACACACACACTGACCTTTAAAGCTTCCACATTTTTTGATAACCTGTTCTTTCTCCATCTTTCCATTTCATTACGGCTCTGGGTCATTTCCAGAAATCACACCCAAAGGTACATGCTGCAGAAAGAGAAAGAAAGAACACATGATAGACTCTTGAAAAAGTACTAAAGGTGGAAAAAAAAACATTGCAATTTTAAAGATATGCAGCTGTGTTTCAGCCCTCTGTCGACTGACACACACCTTGGTGACAGACACTGCATTTTCAAAACGTCAGCATGAATGTTAACACTTCCTTGGATCAATAGTGTTTCTGGGAATTTGACCCTCTGACCTTATAGAGCAACTTTTTTTCAATCAAATTAGCATTTTGCCATCAACTTCTGCTGGATGACAGTGCTCATTATTGAAACATTAATCTTAGGTTATTGACATTCTGAAGGGAGCCTAAGGAGACATAAGCCACAATCAGTCTGTGTGCATGGACCTACACAGACATGAGAGACGTAGAGAGCAAGGAGTTTTAAAGGAGTTTAACAGGGCAGTAAGCTGCTAAATATGAAAATATTAAAAAGCAAATGTTAAACATTCCCCTGTTTTGCTTATTCAGGTAACTCTGTTCTCTGGATCACTACCTTTTGTGATTATGTAATATCCTGACAAGTTGGGCTCAGATCTGCATGTATGTTATGACAGTTAGTGAGTGAGCTGGCACTTTAAAGACAAAGATATCAGTGCTAGTCGATGACTTGTTATGAGCAGAAGTTTTGCATTTGTTTGAACCAAGCTGGCTGTTTCCCTTTATTTTTTCCCTGGTGTGTAGGCCCCCATTATCCTTGGGGGGTCTTACATTTACTCATCAAGAGATTGCAAGAAGTTGCTGGGCCGGTGTCTTTAATGTGAGACATAATTCTTAGGAACTCATAAAAATACAGACACCAGTTAAAACAATTGCACAAAAATACAGAATGCATCATCGTATCTTAAAAGTTTTTAAGAATAGTTTAAAAATGTCAAATGAAACGTGGATTCAATTAAAGTTAAATAGGCTGTTCAGTGGGCAATCGAAAGATGAAGACCACAGCCTTCACAAGTCAAAACTGAGGCAAAAATCTGAATTCAATGTGGATGTCATTTTCTGTCACATATTCACACTGTCATCACCTCCTGATGGCAAAAGCAGAAAATCTTTCTTTCATTGAGCATGGTTGGATTGCTGAGCTACATAAGGTTAAGAAAGTTTTATTCTCTCATGAGAAAAAAATTGAAGCTTGGCGATCGTCATGGCTACCAGTGTTACTGGCATGATGAGGAGATCCCACCTGAAATGCTTTCTACATGGCACAGTGGAGGTGGCGCCATCATGATCTGAGCTGCTCTTGCCTTTAATAGAACAATGGAGCTTCAGGTTATGCAGGGGCATCAAACAGTAGCTGGCTGTGTAGAGATGTTGCAGGGGGCATCTTTCATTACTGAGGGCCCTAGTCTGTTTGGAGATAAATGGGGTTTTCAACAGGACAATGCTGGAGTTCACAATGCCTGCCTGATAAAAGACGTCTTCCAGAGGAAAAATCTCACTTTTTTGGGCTCTTGCTCAATTTTCATTTAAATACATTATAGAGTTTTACTCCCATTTTTTTTCTTTTTGCTATTGGCTGCTGGGAAGTGGCTTTATTGTCTGTAGGGATAAGAAAGCTACAAACTTCTCATGCTCATTGCATAACCTGCTGACCTAACAGTGACTTCGTGTTTTTCAACTATGAATCCCCATTGTGACTGTTGATACCATCACTCAAAGTTGTAGATGTCCCTGCATGACCTGTGACTAAAGGGAGCAAAAAAAGTTTGTAATTCACTTCCATCATTTTTTATCTCTCATCTCATATTCTCTTCTCTTTGTTTTTCTCCCTCACTCCACCCCTCGCTGCCCTTTCATCTCCTGGCTAAACTCTCTCTGCCCAGTTAATCTGAGTTTATAGCCTTTTAAATATTTTTCTTTCGTGTTGCCCTTTCAAAGGTAAACGTCCTCTTTGTGTGTCCTGCCTCTGTAACACTCTGTTCACCCCTGGTAAAATAAATCCTCAGAGGGGAATCAGATGTAGAAAGGAGACGTGGGGTTTAAGGAAGCAGATGAATAAAAGACAAGAGAAAAGATAAGAGATAAACAAGATGTTCTTTGGTTTCCTTGAAGGGGGATAAAAAAAACCACACATACAGTGGGATGGAAATCGAAGCTTTGAGAAAGAAGAAAAACAAAGTCTGTGTGTGTTATTTTAGTATCAGGTCTTTTGCTTTGAAGAAGTGTTGCTTTCATTTGTCTTCAGAGAGAGCAGTTACTGGCCTCAGTGTGACCTTAAAAACTTGTTTCCTTTTCTTTCAGCTTTCTCAACTTTTTCACCCTCTCCATCCTTACTCCCATTTCATTCTTACATCTCAGTGTTGCCATCAACTGTTATTATCACAGCATGTAGCCACATTCCAAAAACTTCTTTTCATTAATTTTTCCATCATTCCATCTTTGACTGCTTAATCAATTTCTCCTTGCAAATTTAAGAACAGGACAAAAAATAACAAACATAAAACAAAAAAGACAATAAATGACTGAATAGAAACTGGCTTGTGTTCAGTCAGTTATAGGCTACATGTGCTGCAGAAAGGAGAACAGAAGATTCTGTGCTTTAACATCACAGTTATACAAGCAGGACATGAGTATCGGTTTATGGGTAGTTGCCATGGCACCAGAATGACACCCACTGTACATCTGGCAGGGGTGCTAACAGGGAACAGGCTTGAACAGACTCAACATCTGACTCAAGTGTGTGCATGTGTGTGTGTGTGTTTTCGTATAAATAGTACATATATGTGAGCGTCAGAGGTAAGAGGGGAATATGAGCATAATTGAAAGGATGACATTTATTCTGACGAAAAGAAAAGCAAGACAGAGTGTTGTAACTGTAATTATGGAAGGACTCCCATGTTTTATGTGTTTATGAGGTGGCTCATTGATCAGAAAGGAAAAAAAATTCTTATCTATCATTACGAAGTGCTATTTTTGCTTGTTTAACAATTTAACAAATATTTATTCAGAGATGTTTTCTTATAACAATCCTCCAGTTCAGACCCTGATGCAGTTATCAGTCTGTCAGTCTCCAGACAGAATCCAAGAAACTGAATCCACCTTTCATGGGTCCCTTTCCACTCTACCAAGGCGGTAAATCTGGCAGCTGTCTGACCGATGCCGTCTCCTCCCATGAGAATCTGCTTCATGTTTCATGTGAGTAAAATCAAGCCAGTCAAGATAAGTCCCTTAGTCCCTACCTCCAAGCCTACACCTCCTCCATGGATGATCCAAGAAGGCCTAGAGTTTACACGGTTAGAAGACTGCTGGCTCAGACATAGAGACTAGGGGTTTAAGTGCCAGGTGGATACAGACCTGTAGAGGGCCCCTGGGTCCCCTCAAGTAGTGTCGTGGACCCAGATCTGATCACAGATGACCTCCAACCTGAGGATCCGGGATCATCCAGTGATGGACATTAGGATGGAGGGGGTCACTGTAATGCTTATCTGTCAATTTTCCCATCGCGTTATTGTGCTCCTAACCTGTTTTGCTTTGCCAACTTCATCCTCTCTCTCAGTTCCAGTCCAGTCTACCTCCTATGTGAAGTATTTCACTCACTAGTTGCCAGATAAACTCGTTTCCATGTAGTTAACCAGCACTCTTTACAAAATTGGCTCTTCATTTTTGACCATCTCCTGATTCCTGTTTTCAACTCTTTTGCCTACCTCTGCCTCTTTCGCTTTCTTCCTATTTTCTGAATAAGGACAATGATTTTTGGATCATGCCACGTCTGACTCTTTCACCTGTCTGTGCTGTGCTGTGACATTTCTTCATTTTGGTACAGACGTCATACAGTATTAAGTGCATTCCCTTAAATCAACAGACTCTTGAACCAGAAATTTCTGCTCACGTTTGCACCATTTTCACAGGATTTACTACCACGTCTGCAACAGTAACAGGTGCACTGAGCTGCATTATGCAGGAGCTGGATGGCAGTGAAAAGGGCCTGATTTGCTATCAAGCTTTAATTGGTGCAAAGACACAACTAATGATCGTTAAGTGGGGAATGATAGCCCTAAGCTAACTTTTCTCACTCCATAAGGATATAATCCATAATTCATAGCTAACAGCTGAGCAAATGAGGACAGAGAGAGAGAAAGAAAGAACAAGAGAAGAGAGGAAAAGGGCAAAAACAGCTAGTCAAGCTGAAAAATGTAAATGCATATTGTGTGCGTTGTGAATGATAGATGCAAGTGTGATGTGCATTCATGTGGTGGCGTGCATATACAAGTGAATTTAGATGCTTAAGCTAATGTGTGCACTGTCTATGCCTGTGTGTGTGTGTCTGCGTGTGTGTATGCTGTTTGTCAGGCTGCTTGGTGTGTGAAACTGTGACTGAGGTGACAGTGAGCCCGCGAGAATAGTTAGCATCCACCAGACACACACAAACTTACTCACATAAACACGCATGAACACACACACATACACACGAGAACAGCAGCTGTTGCTAATTATTAATTCATGCTCAAATTCCTGTGAAAACTCAATGTGGCAATGAACACTGGGGACAGAAGAGAAGGAGGAGAGGCAGGAGAAAGGGAATGATAAACAAAAAGGAGGAGAAAAGGGGAGTTGGACCGAAAAAGAAAAGGACAGATGAAGTAGAACATCTGAGACATTTAAAACTGGTGTTTGTAACAGAGGTTCTGTTGACCCTTCAAGTTTTTATCCCTTTATCCTCTGATTTACTTTGAAATTCAATTCCTCTAAAAAAAACCAAGGGCACACAACTTTACCCTCTGTCAATACTGACAAGTTCAGCATCCTCCAGGTAAAAAGAAAAAACCAATGTCTCATGAAAAGGCCCACCTGTTTGACTGGCATCATTTAAACTCTTTAGATTATCTGTAAGACGTAATATATTAATGCTAAGTCGTAATTTGGGGAACAGCTAATAATCTGGTCTGTATTTTATGACTTGAACCAGCAGATTATGGTGAATGATATTCAGGCTTTTGGAGCAACAGCTAAGTACTCTTGGAGATTTGTAGCCCATTTAAAGCTGAACCTATCTACTACTCAAGGGTTGATTTATATTTAGGAGATTATTGAAGGTAAAGTAGAAGTTTCATGCATGATATGAAAATAAATGGATGTGAATGACAATTTGACAAATAAGTAAAACAAGTCAGTGAAAACGGACCCAAATTCAAGTCTAACAAAACTTCTTTTGTAACAGTGAAAAGTTGGAAAAAGGCCTCTCAAGTTTGACAAATCATTTTCCATCTGAGGTAGCACATCAAGAAATGAAAATGTCATTGACAACTTTGTTTACAGCAGTAACTGGACAGTACTCAGTCTGAAAACAGACTGATATGTGCCAAGGATGTTAGCTCTATAGAGAAAACCTTGTAACCAATCATTTATCAAAAATCTTGGAACTTTGTTAAGTCCAGATGTAGCACTAAGCTTAGAAATGTTAGATCACACAGCTTCAGCACCAGAAAACTTCAATATCCATAACACAAACACTATCTGAAAAAGGCATTCAGCCACCAGCATTTTGAAATTGCCTCCATGGCTTCTGCTAACACATTGGATGTGAGAATAATAGTAATTTCCTGACATTTCCACACAATCAATACATACATGTGCCTGGAATTTTGTGAATTGCCCTAAGCTGGTGAGCCACTGGATGATTAGCAACTCGAAACAATCAGGCTATTTTCCCCAATCCAGAGAATGAACAATACCAACAGCTACAAATATATGGTGACATTTGAGGAGGCAGCTGTTTTAGTTATTTTTTTGTCAAATGACATTTCATTGTGAGATCTAGGCAGAGTTTGTTGAGGTTGTTCTACTTTGAGTAAATAGCATATTGATTTTATTTGAAAAAATAAGCCCGAAATAAAAAAGAGGCAAGTAAAGCTAGTAATGGGTATCTTAATATGATAATAGCACAGGTAGGAACAAGACAGAGATACTAAAAAAGTTTCTACCATTGTTTAGCTCTAACTAAGCAGCTGTTGTCGAGGATGTTTTGTCATTGGCTTTTATCTGATTCTGTGGCAGAGAAATAAACATCCATCTCACAGGGACGGACTAAGTATATTCTACACAATCTGCAAAACAAACAAAGTAAATAATGAGGTTCAAAAGCAAGAAGCCCCACACTTAGCTTTAACAAGACATGAATTCATATAATAAACATAATTTTGAATTGTTCTTTCTCTGTTTAAAGACCCTTTCCTGCCTCAGAACACATATCTGTAATAAAGTATGAACTTACAGGGACACAGCTTGTACAATTACTTTCTATGCAGAGCACAGGCTGCTGTATAATTAACCATGGCTTCCAACGACAGCCAGAACAAAGGGAGACAAACCATACAATTAATAATTCTTTCATCGTGAACCTTGGCATTAACCTGTCATTTTACTCCAACTTGAACTTGAGTGGCCTTATAGCATCAAAAATAATTGCTTAATTACTGTTTTTTTTTCATGAATTCCTAGAGCACCTTAAAAATCTACTGCAATAATAAGGAAAAAAAGGGGTTCAGAGGCTTGCAGGTTATGGTGGTTTTGAATAATTTGCTCTACATTTTTTGATAGGAAGACATTCTGAACT
The DNA here is from genome assembly GCA_008086565.1 of Thalassoma bifasciatum. Taxonomy (NCBI): domain Eukaryota; kingdom Metazoa; phylum Chordata; class Actinopteri; order Labriformes; family Labridae; genus Thalassoma; species Thalassoma bifasciatum. The sequence continues at coordinate 839,266 of RPOG01000113.1, read as the reverse complement.
TTGGCAGTTTGAAGCCCTCTGATAAGGAATTCAAGACTTCAGCATTCAGTGCAAGCAAATTTCACCAGGAAGAGGAAGTAGATGACCATGATAAGTAGGGTCGCTGCACTCCAACACATCAAACTAACACCATGGCACAGCTGCATATATCTTGGCTATTATCATAAGGATGGTCTTTCCTTTTCAGGTGAACTGAAACATCAAAAAAGGGCACCGCGCTGAGACATTCTTGGACAGAAGTACACACAGACATCTAGTTCGTTATGACTCAACGATCATGCTATGACCGTTGTCAGACCGCTACATGCATGTAAACATTCTGATTGATTCCAAGCACTTTCTTGTAGGTAATTATGTGATTTGGTTCTTCATCCAAAGCAAATCTGAGGTGCAGCAGAAACTCTTCTAAATAAATAGGTTGGTAATTTGGTATTTTAAATGACCATTAATCAACAAAAGTGTGATATCTGACTGGTATCCATGGTGAGCTTGGGTTATTAAGTTGGATGGACACACAGGAGAATTTGTGCAGAGCTCCTGCATTCTTGTTTGCTGGCATTTGCTTACAGAGAGATTTTAGATCTTCAAGTGTATAACCTGTGCGAGTCTTTGTTGGAACTCCAGTAGCAACATTAAAGCCATTTGCGAGACCCTTGGAGTTATTTTTAAATGCCATTTTGATGCTTCTCCCTCTAATTTCATCGAGACATTACTGAACCCTGTTTGGAGACTTGGCTGCCATAATCTGGAGTTCTTTTTCTGTTCCTGCACTTTGGTTTGATTTGTGATTTGGTTTATGAACCTGCAGAGGCTTTAATGGAAGAGCCACACACTCTCTGATCCCCATTATCTACCTTCTGCTGCACAGAGAGGCAGATAAGAGGTGGAGGATGAGGAGGAAGAGAGGAAAGAGGCTAAAAATGAGGACCATGTCATAACCCTCATTATCGAGTCCTATCAAATTGGGGGTAGAAACAGACTGAGGGGGAGGCAGGGAAAGGAGAATGAGAAGGGTTGTGTTTGTAAATCCACAAGAGACAAAATAGTGGGATGTTAATGACAAACTGAGATAGGGAAAGAACATTGAAGGAGTGATTTGCCAACAAAAGGAGAGCGAGGGTCACCCATGGAGCGAGAGATAATAGAGGAAACAGGCCAGGCCTCTGATGTGCATGTGGGGGGGTTGGCGGAGCCCGGTCAGCCTTCATAAGCCATTGATTTACACAATCCCAGTCACCACCTAATATTTCATCCCTGCTACATTTGCAATCTCCCATCCGCTGAGGCCATGAGCCATTACCGATGGCCAAGATCACAGCATGGCGGCCCCCTCGGAGTAATGAGATAGAGAGAGGTGGAAAGTGAGAGACAGGGCAGGCAAGAAGGAGGCGGAGGAGGAGGGAGTAGGGGACAAAAAAGGGATAATGGAAGAGAAGAGGAGGATGGGTATGAGGGTGGATGAAGGTTTCTCAATGTGCCATTATGGAGCATGAAAATGGAGAAAATCAGAGACAGGCAGAGAGAGAGAGAGAGAGAGAGAGAGAAAGAGGGAGCATGATTGAGATGGGGGTTGAGTGAGAGTACAGGTAGAGAAAGACAGAGAGAGAGAGATACGGGGGGAGATTGCTTCAGTCTAATTATGTCCCTTTTCAGTGTCAGAGGGACGGATATAAAGCTAATTCCACCTGGCCTCCTTCTCATCCCCCTTTTTTTCTAAAAGCTTGGACTCGTTTCCGTATCCCCTTTCACATAGTGTGTGTCAGAGGCTGTTTTCATGACACTGAAATGAACAGACGGCGATATCAGCCTGTATAGAAAAGACTTTTTTGTGGCTGCTATCACCTTGACAACAACCCTCAACCACCCGCACAATATACTGTGATTCTGTTCTGTCTGCAACTGAGCTCCGTCTCTCTCTGCCCGGCTGGCTCTGCCTCTGTCAGTCCATTCATCTGACTCTCATCACCCTCGCTCTCTCTTTGATGCCTGTTCTTCCACATAAGCTTAATCAGTGGTAGCTATTGAAACCTAACATGCTGCACCTATGCTTTCAGCTGGTCAAATGGATCCTAGATTCAAACAATCCCACAATACTGCTGATATGAAAGGGCATAGCATTCAGGCTAACAGAAGGGCAACATTACACATCACAAATGCAAATGCACATATGCAGAGCCATTCGCTTTTATATGTTTCAATAAAGAACGGGGCATAATCTAACCACCATACATCAGTAGCCAAATAATTAGGCCATTTCTCATTCAAAAGCATATTATATTGTAACTTCATGCTACAGATAAAAGTCCTAATTATTCTCTACTGATTATATTTGATTAAGTCCTTCTCTGCACACCCTTAGAAATCAAACAATCTCATTGAAGGGGTAATTTCCTACTTCAAAAGCTAATTAAGCTAATCAGAGCACAAAGGACTGGCTGTAGCCATGACCTAGCATGTTCTACTTTAACAAGCCAAAATTATTACAAAGTTTAATCTTTATGTCCTCTTTTTCCAAGGTGGTTCATGCTTACTCTTTGCTAGACAAGTACATGATGATAGAAAACTTATCAGGTGAACTCAATGTCTGTAAAAACAAGACGAGACACTGCCCTTTGGCCATCTAGCTTTATAAAGACATAATAACTACAATCTGTATTGAAAGAGAATTTTTCAAAATGTGCTTTGCAAAGTGTAAGACTCATCAACAGTTTGAAAAGGAATAAACAAGCTTGGTGCATAAAACCATTACAATTTCGAGGGCCGGGAATACTTTGTTGTTAGCTGAGAGTTTGAAAACAACACAAGATCTTTGTGGATCACATGGTGCACAGTTCAGTTTGGGGTAATAAAATGGCACCAACTAAAGTCTGTCAAGGGATTTTTGGTTCACCACATTCACACACTGATAGCAGGGACTATTGTTGTAGGAATCATGAGTTTCAAGATAACACATTCATATCCATCCACACACCAATGAATGACAGCGGGAGCAGTTTTGTTATATTCATAAACAATGTACAACTACGGGAATCAGTTTTCACATGAGAAACTTCCAAACATATTGAAAACATGGCTTTAATAATTGATAATTTTAACATGAGTGATGCTTGTGTCTTGATAAGCTTTTGCAGCCAGCCTCAAGTGGACACTTATGGTACTGCAGTGTTTTTGTTCTCCTGCACAGACGTCACTTTCAAAAACACAGGTTGTCACTCGGCACGCATGCATGAATGTATGAATGAACAAACAGTTTCAAGATAAGAAGCTTATGTGTAAGTTTATAAAACTAAAGTTCTATTCAGGGCTGCTTGTACACAGAAAACCAAGCCACCAAACCAGCAAAGAAGTTTTACAGCAAAAATAAACACATTTACAGCCTTGTTCCAAAAACATTTCAGTAATTTATTTTTCCACCAACACACTCTGCTGGGGAGGTGAATATCTGTATAACTTGACTTGTAGCTGGGAACTGCCTCTTTGTCTCATCAAACTCAAACAGAGATAAGATGGGTTCAGTATTTATGATATGGCTCCCGTCAACAATAAACTTCAAAAATCCATACCAGAAAAACATGAGTAGCATCAAAGACACCAAAGCCATATTTTGCACAGTCTACAGTGTGTACTTGTCCATCTGTCTGTGTGCGAATATGTGGTTGTACAGATGTGCATGGATATTTGTTTAGTGTATGGGGAGCTGTGCCTCAAAGTTGTTAAAGTTGTTGTTCCTCAATCAGCTGGTCAGTGACTGCTCCTGGAGTTACTTGCCTAAGTCTTTGGGTAAGACCAGCGTGTGGATGGGTTAAGAAGACTAGCCGACTAAAGCTCTAAAAAGGTGCTTAATGAGTACAAGTCGGTTTACTTTTTACTATATGAGTGAATATATCCATTCTGAAGTGTCCCATATTTAATCCATCTATAAGATACAGTGAATTAAAATTAAAGTCATGTGTTTACTCTGTTCTGCAAGAAGTTTTATTGATTAAGTTTGTTTGCGAGGCAGTAATAGCCATCTGTTACTTCAGGAGAGAGTAGAAAAAAAGAAACAACCATCAGATATGTGTGATATTGCCTGGTTACCAATAAAATGCACTTTAACAGCAGCCCTGTGCAGCACTGAACTGTATAAATGAACTGCAAAGTCCCAGCGAGGAAAAAGCCCCTCCGAACGTGCCCTGAATGAGTGGCAGGGCGCTCTGAACACGACTCTGTCTCACCAGCGCTGCAGGAACAGTGGAACCTGAACGATGGGCCCTGATAGGCCCAGTGGGGAGGAGATTGCTCTGTCCCTGATTGGATGATTAGGGGCTGTGGGGGCTCAAATCAGCCGTTTTCAGGAAGAGAGTGGTTTGGTTAAGTGGATTGGCACTGCGTGTGCTCTGTGTGTGCTCTTTGTGTGTGTGCCCTGCTTGTGTCTTGTGTCAACTTCAGGGTTTAAATGTGTGTGTGCGCGCCAGCTTGTGCATCTCCGTATGTGTGTTTGCGTTCAAACGCGATGAGTCCAGTTCAATAAGCAAGGTGTGCTTATAAAGGAAAGGAGAACGGACAGAGAGAGGAGCGAAAACTAAACCAAAGAAAAAGGTGTGAGGACATAAGCTGGGCTCTCAGTAGGTTCAGTGCTTTTTGAAAAGAAAAAGAAATAAGCAGGAAGGGAAGGCAGCAACAACTGTGTGGGTCTGAGTATGTGTGTGGGTCTACCTCATTGTGACTGAAGATGGATAGATATGTGTAGTAATAGAGAGAGAGAATTCATAATCAAAAATGAGTCAAAGTCTTAAAAAGAAGACTGAATATGACTGGAGAAGGGTACAGGTGTCTGAACAAAGAACAGTAGTTATTTTAGTCAGCTGGGTGCCCATGACAACTGAGAGATGTGTCTGCACAGGCTGGATCATAATCTGTTCACACTGTCTTTTATTTTAAGTGCAGTCATTTCTTACTGGTAAGATGCATAATAGGTTTTTAAGAATTACATGTATTTTCTGTCTCCCATTGTTGCAAAGAGCACTGTTCCTGGCAGCATCCTGTGTGAACTTAGCAGGTTGGTTCTGTCGGAAATTATGCATGAAGCAGCTGTCAGTCAAACAGGATGGTTTTATGCCACAGTTATTTACTTTAATTTGATCCAGAGGAGTCTCTCACCATATGAGAGGAATTGGTTGATTTTTGTTTGAAAGACTCCAGGCGTGATATGCATTTCCATACATAAGAGGGCCAGGAATTATTGTATTATGCCTTAGATCTATCTGCCGTCCCATGGGCTGGTACTTCTCATTGTGAAGATGTAATATAAAAATAGTCCATTGTATCGTTATGCTGTAGATAAATCCTAATTATTCCATTCTGATTATATTTGATTAAGTCATTCTTCTCACACTCTCAGAAATCACAAAATCTCATTGAAGGAGTAATTTCCTACTTCAAAAGCTAATTAAGGCAATCAGAGCACAAAAGGACTGGCTCTCACCATGACCCAGCATGCATGACTATTAATTATCTAAAATTGCTTACAAAGTTTTAATTTTCTTGTCTCCTCTTTGTAGTATGCACCGTAGTTAGGTGTCGTTAAGTATAAAGAGTGAGTTTAAAATCAGCCATTAAGAATTAACGGCTTGCTTTTGCAGCAGTGCAATACAGGATGAAGCTATTTTGCAAGACAATCACCCCGAGAAGAAAGTGTCATCGAAATAAGAAGTGAGGAGTACTAGCCTAGCCTCAGTGAGCAAGTATGAGTAAGTTATAACTAATTTTAATTCACCATGGAAGCTTGTTCTCAACCATTTGGTTAAAAAAAAAGTCATTTAATGTCAAAGCTTCTTAGCTGCATCTGTAGTTCCTGCTGTTAACAACAACTGGTACACCATACAAACAGCTGCAGCACAACATATAACCACCCTATATCAGCCCTCCCTCCTCTTGAGTTGCAAATCTAGTCCCGATGAACACTTTTTCCATAGTAAACATCCAGAACATTCTCCACAGGGACATTGGACCCTTGACTAACAACTGCTGTGATTCTATCAGCTAATAAGCCTGTTTGACAGACATGCAGATACAAGCTCCAATACACCCATAAACATTTTCTTACACATTTCAAAGCAATTATATGCATTTCTAATCCCCTAAAGAATTCAGGAAACATACTTCCACGTGTTCTGCATCATCGAAGCGATCAAACTCACACTATCATGATCCGTGTGTCTAATTATTCACATGTGCAACAAACCGGTCGAAATGCTTAGGGGAAGAATATGTCATTTAATCTGTTCTGCTCTGACAAGTACATGAAAAATAACTGTCGCCTTCGTTTGCTTTTGTTGTTGCTTTGACATATGATTAGTAGAGCTTAAGGTGTTGAAGTTGTCAGGATGGATGACAGTACAGGAGTTGTGAAACTCCTCAATCTCTGTCAAAATATTGAGAATGCATGAGCTTTTTTTATTTTTTGGCTTGGACATTAAAATAAATATTCGGTGCTTTTTTGTCGGGAGCAAAGGGTGGGGGTAGAAATACAGCACAGCCTCTTTAATGAAGGCTCTGGCCTCTTGAACCAGTTCCCGTTACATGTCATTTTTTCAGTGCTCCCAGTCTGTCTAGTGTAAATAACAATAATAAAAAACCTTGCCTTCTTTAGACTGATTTAGTTTCACTTTTTTCTTGTGTTAAATAAAGCAACTTCAAATTAGATCATTATCTATTGACATATTGATATTGATGTGATACTTTCAAATAAGAAACAAATCTTCAACTAAGCTGTGTCATAGAATATCGGCCCAAATGATGAGGAAAAACGGTTTTCAAGATAGCTCTGGTGTCTAAGTACGATGTCTCCCACACGCCTCCCTGTGGAGGTATTCTGAACATGTCCTAAGGGAGAAGATCACAGAACACAGTCAAGGGATTTATTGTCCCATTTGGCACTGAAATGCCTCTTGATGTCCCACAAGAGCTTGAGAATTCCTGCTGGATCGTAACACTTCTGTGCTGCAGCTGTGTAATGCAAGATTCAAACTAACCACATCGTGCAGAATTTAGGATGAAACCTTTAATGGCCAGTTGTTAAAATTGAATGTGCTGAAATGTAGGAGATGAAGAGTATGGGTCCTAAGAATCCTAAAAAATGCACATTACCCTCTCTTTAAACTTAGGCATTAGACATGAGGCAACTGAAGATGAATATACAAATTACTTAATAATGCTAAACAGGACACTAGGACTAAATTCACACCTCTACAAACTGTCACACACTTGTTTTTCGCTCTCATTTTCCCTTCAAACCACCCACTACCAGTGTCAATGGGGGAAACAAAACTTTCATGTGATTATTATGATTTCCTGGCAAACACCAAGCAGGATACATTTGTGTGATTGTAATTAATCACACTGGATATTACACCTCAGGATAATGGTAACACAAATAAAACAATCAATCCGAGCTCTTTAGTTACACTGCTGGAGCCCAAACTGATACTTTCATAACCAACTGTTGCTTTTGTAGCTCAAGAAAAAATGTTGCAGATCTCACCAATCAGCTATTTTTGTAACAACAAGTGTAAAGTAAAAAACCTGTTGATTGAAATATGTTAAATTCTGGTGAATTAGAGAAAGTGCAAAAATTTTGTCGTACATGCTATCATGATATGATATCACACGCTTTAGTGATGTGCACTAATCTTTCCACCTTCAGTAGGATGGGGTTATTAAGTCCACTGTCTTCTTTATCACAAATCAATCTTCATCCTTCACAACCAGCCTGTTATCGTCAGTGCTTTTAAAAACATAGGCTGATAGGCTTTACATATTTCCGAAACAGATATTACCCCAGCAGCTTTGACATGCCAGAGCATTCCTACATTAGCATGTGAAATGGGCCAAACAATGCCCCAGCATGGCTATCTCACCATGAGCTGTCTGCTGTAATAGACCAGTTATGCAGGATGGCACAGCCTGTTATACACTCACACTGAGACCAAGAGACAGACACCAGACTGATATCCTCAATCCTTCTGCATCTATTATTGTCATTGTGTTATTCCATCATTGCAAAACAGTACAGTTCTTTGCATTTGGCAGGAGATTGGGCAGATGTGGAAGAAGGTGTAGGAAGAATGACAGCTGTGTACAGTATACAAGTGGTCTGTTTGATAGAAGGAGGCGAGATACTCACCTGAGTGTACCTTTGATTAATCCTCAAGTCTACTGAATCAGCAGCTTTGTCTAACTTAACTGTGCAACTTTTCGAAAAGTGGTGTGAAACACTAATTCATACATAATTTCACCAAGCAACACTCATAAATTAGAGAGTAACAGTAAATTTGTTTAAAGAGGCTGTGAGGAGTTTGAGGTGGACTGCAGCGAGCCTGTGGCTGGAGGATTCACGCAAACCGTCATGATGAAATCACACCTGTATTTGTTTTGAAAGATGAATGGAGGTCAGATCTTACCTTTAACACCATGTTTTCTGTATTTATGATGACTTTTTACTGGACACAACGCAAAAAGGTAATGCATTTATAACAGTTACATAGCGCTGTTGTTTGAAATATGACAACAAGTAAACTATGAGTTTGCACCGCCGTTTAGTAGGCAGCTTCATCAATCAAGGAGGCAAACATAAAGTTACTCTTCATTTTATTGATACACCCTCAGGTTTGAACTGAACACTGCTGCATGTGGACTTAGATGAACACTATCACCAACAGCTTAGCTCTTGTTTTAGCCCTTAGCTCATGCTCTATCACTCTCCTGTTAGGTTTTCTTCTGCTCTTCTGTCCCTTTTCTGTCAGACAGTTCAGCCCCAGCATCCACCTTTATTACTAAATAAATCCAAGAAATCATTTTCAGCAGAGAAAAACTTCAGATTTCTCTTCTCTCTGCTAGTTTGTTAGCCAGCGTGGTGTTGTCACAGAGACTAAGGTGTGATGTCAGTCTGTTTGATCCAATCTGACCCATCCATGCCCAGTCTGGGAGCTAGGAATAAGCATTTAGAAATAACTTATTTTAGCACTGATAATCTCATTTTAAACAGGGAATTGTGCTCAGGCACATATGTAGAGTTGAGACCTTTTGAAGGTCAGTGAGAAAGTTCTCACAGCCCCTTAAAGTTAACATTAAAGCACACTACAATCCTGAATTCAAATTGTATTCAAGAAATCTTGCCCTATAAAGAGCAAGATATAAACACCTCTAAACATTTGATTTCAGTTTTTGTAGTGCAAAGAAACAGTCTGGCATGTTTGTTCGACATCATGCGTAATTTCATCCTCCTGTCTTTGTATGTATATATGTACAGGTATGAAGCACAAGTCATGATAACGGTGAAGACTGAGTAGCACAAGCAACAGGTAAACATTGCAGATGACCTCCAATGAAGACTTATATCATTAAATGGAAAGGACAAACTAATTTCTACTACCGGAACTAATGTCTGCAACTGCCTTTTTTCCACCTTTAGGAATATGAGAGGGCTAATGAGTTCACTGGCCTGCTGTACTTACCTACATGTTTTAAGGCAAGCCAGAGACAAGAATTCATGCTACTTACATGGTTTAACGATTGTGCACATTAGATGCTGGGGGCAGAAACCATACTTTGAGACATATGAGGTAATTAAGAAGGTGTAGATTAAAGGAGAAAATAAAAAAAAATTGAATAAGGAGTAAGCAGTTTAAAACTTACAACTCAAGAGTGCCATCTAGTGTTGAAATGTGTCAACACTGAAAGTGTACATCATGCCCTCGAGGACCCAGGTTCATTAAATGTGTAAGGGCTGAATATAGGGTGCGTCTATAAAAAAGGCGTAAAGCACGGTGCTATGTCCCTAAATGTAAATTAAAGAGACTCAAAGGAAATGCCATCTGTAATATAAAGTAATCTGAAATTTCACTTTGCCATATTCTGTCTCCACAGTGTTACTCCATTAGCTGAAATGTGCTCTGAAAGAACCTCCTCTCTGTACATCCATCACTGATCATTATGGCATCTTAGCGTAATTGCCCTCCCCCTGTTGTGTGCACACACTCGCTGGTCCTGAATGCCAGCAGTAATATCTCTGCTTCAAAGAGAGAGAGAGAGAAAGAGAGGGAGAGAGAGAGAGATGTGCATAACCAGCTCATTTCCACCGCCAATCAAATTACCAGACCCAGCCGCAATACATCACTGCCAAACTGTTTATTAAACAAAAAGCCATGATTAAATTATTAATGACAGAGATTAATTAAGACCCCAATGCACGACACATGCACACACACACACACTCTGACAAAACATGTGCACATGCACATAAATCCGTATACCAAATGCACACACACACACACACACAGAGGCCAAAATGCCATTACTCTTTTACACACTTTCTAAGCACACGAATGGCTGCACAAACACACAATAAGTCACAATGTCCGCAGCTCCAGAGGAGGGGGAGAAGGAGGGGAATCATTTTTCGTATAACTTTTTCTGTGCGCAGCAGATACAGATGGGGAGTGTGCCGGCTGTGTAAACAGTAAATAGCATCAACAAGCAGTCAACAAAGAAAGCCAACAAACAACATTAACGAGCTCGTTGTCAGCAAACTTCTCTTGATGCTTCCACGAGGGTTTGTTTATGGTGGTGCTAATGCTGCTGTAATGGTTTGTTAGGGGTAGCATCTGTTGCAGTTTGGGGCGCAGCACACTTGTGGTGAGTTTGTGATTTTGTGTAAAGGGGCAGGTCTGTGTTAGCTGAATACTAACTTTCAGCACAAATGTATATTTGTGTCTGGAATCATTTTGTCTTGTTTCCAAAGTCACCAATTTAGATTGACAGGGAGTCAGTTTGGATTGGAGAAGTTATTCAGAGAAGGTCAGCTGGGATGTCAGTTTGAGATTCAAAACAATGTCATAAAAACACCATATCTGGGGGCATGCAAATTGGTATCACTGTTGTAACCAAAATGAATCTGTTCATTGGTCAATTTCTTACTTATTAGATCCACTTTTGGTGTTAATAGTGATTTAAAAAAATATTATCGACAGATGACCTTTGTTAAATTATGTTCCTCATACCAGATATATATATTGGCAACACATCTGAACCATAATGCCAGCCATGGAGTAGGGAGAGTTTGTGAAAGACTTGAAAACTTGTTGCCAAAGCCACAGTGCCAGTGGCTACTGGGCTACTCCATGGTTAATTTGTTTCCCTGAGAAAGATGAAGAATTGAAACTCTGCTCTTGCCTGATAAAATGAATTGCCAAAAACTTGAGTTTGAGCATTCTGACTGTTTGGTTGCACAAGACTAAGTCCGCAATTCCATACCTCTGTTGATAGTTGTGTGAAGTTGCAGGTAAGTTAAGTTAAAGATCCAAAAATCCACCTCAACCAATGTGTATTGCCCATGGGCGCCGCGGGCACAGGCCCCTGGCATGCATTGCCTGTGCCCTCTGTGCCATGGCCAATGCCCTTTGCTGGGTGTCCACAGGACCCAGCGCATTTGAACAGTGGTGCAGTAGCTAGCGCTGCTACCTCATAGAAAGAGGGTCTCCAGTTTGAATTTAGGTTCAGGAAAGGTGGACCTTTCTGTGTAGAGTCCAAAGTCCCACAGTGTAAAAACCAAGCTCATCATCTAAGTTTTCATTGGTGATTCTAAATTGTCCTAAGGTGTGAGTGTGCTCGTGAAAGGTTGCCTGTTTCTGCGTGTCAGCCCATTGATTGACTGGTGACGAGTTCATGGTTTTGCAAGTTATCATTGTGGCATATTTTTGTTATGTTTGTTTACAAATACTTTCATTTTTCAATCAAATCTAATGTTTTCATCCTCTGGGTTCTCCCTTATAAAGCCATTAAAGTTACAGTATACAGAAGTGAGTGTCAACCACATTTAAAAATGGTTATGTGTTTATTATGTAGAATGAGCCTCTCTCCCGTGGTAACAGCCTAACTATGCCATATCACAAAATGATTCCAACCTGTCTTTGGCCTCTACAGCGTCATCTTTTTTTAATCTGCCTTCGTTGTTGTCACACTGCTATCTACTGACATGGCTGTGGAGTTTAACACGCTAATTTTTTTCTACATATGATAATCTCCTCAGGACTCAGGCTTTGGTGGAAACTCAGACAACAATGGGCCACAGGAATCCTTTAGTACCTGGAAGTTCTAGTCCGAAAGCACATTTTGTTAATTACTGAGAAGAGGTTTGGCTTTCTGCCACATGCATCGTATAAGTAGAAATAAATTCATGGAAAGAGCTCTTTTCTCTTCCAGCCTACAGAACAGATATGAGCTTGTTCCACATTAGCCTTTTCTGTTCTGTTGTCACAGAATGGATTGACTGCAGTGAGCTGTATTAATGGTGGATGTCTGTAAGAGATGCATAATGGAGGCTTTCCGGCATGGCTTCCACAGTCTCACTCTCCACCACACTCATTTTATGATAAGAGAGATCTACAGCTTGAGATTGGTCCCTGGACAGACCACCAGACACTGGTCATAAAAAATACACAGGCTATAAAAGAAGAGTACTGTGTGTGCATGTGTGTGTGCGTGTGTGTGTGTGTGTGTGTGTGTGTGTGTGTGTGTGTGTGTTTGTGAAAGACCAACAGAATGAATTTGCATAGTGTATGTATGTATGTAAAAGAACAAGCCTGAAGAGGCCAAAACAATCAACCAGTATCAGCACTTTATGGAGGAGAATACTACATCACTGTGACAACAAAGGCAGTAAAGCGCTGTAGGCTGCTGTAAAACATTGCGTGATTCTGCAGTGAGATGATCGTAAGCACAGCTGGTTAATTGCCTGACCACTCCCTTCCTGACACACACACACGCTCCACAGATCCAACACACAACACATCTGAATGGCTCCTAGCAAGGAGAAATTGCACCGGTCATCATGTATAGACACAAGAATCCTCTGTACAGATTTCAAAAACTATTCCCCAAAGAAGCCATAAAGATGTATGATTGATGAAGGGGGGAGGCTCTTCACTGTAATCTGTCAAGAAGTAAAGGCAGGATTCAGATGCTGCTCCTTGTTCCGAGGCATTTTATTACAGTGTAATTAGTTTGCAACACTTCACCCTTGGTGCCATCTCACTTCTTCATTTTTGAGTCTCTATCTTATCTCTATCCTGTTCATCTTTAAGGATATTCTCTATACCATTCTAATGTTGTTGTGCTTAAGTTGAAATTGAGAAGAGAGAGAAAAATGCTGATTGTTTCTGCTGCACTCGCACAAAAAACACATTCCTTTAATTGTTCAAATCTTAAGTCTCTTAATATTGTTGATGGAAATTACTGATATGAAAGGTTTAACCCTTTACTCAGACATCTCTCTTTTTTGGCTGGTTTACAGGGGTGGGGGCTGACTATATGATATCTAACCTTCCCACTTTCTTCTCAGCATAAAAGTTAATAAGAAGCAATGTTTAGCATTACACTGCTTGTGAAGTGAATATATAGGGGAGTTAATTGTGGATTTATTGAAATTCAAACCTGTTTCATGCCCATGGACTAGTCATAGTGATTGCTTTCATTCATGCTTTACTACATCAGATAAACCTTTAAGTAAATGTTGTGATTGTGATCTTTGTTCATCTGTGAGTGAGGTGTTGGCATGCAAGCTGTCATAACGTGCAGCAGAGACAAAGCACAACTGCAACAAGCTAAATGATAAATCATGCTATGAAGTATAATAATCATACCAAACTTCATATTCCTCCGACTGGGGTAAAATGTCCTTTTGAATGAGCCAGACCAGAACGAGTTGTTATGAACAAGGTACTTACTGAAGCATTTTTATCCTGATCAGGTTGTTTTTACTATTAAAATGCTCTGTGTAAACATTTCTAATGATTACTCTGGCCAAATGTGCTAAAAGATGTCCACGGTCTATGGTGTGGGACCAAACTCTATGACTGAACATTCGAGCCCACAGATAAACAAGGAAAAGTACTTCCACATGTCCGTGTAAAAGTGTGTGTGAGGTCTGAGGAAACTAGTGAATGTACAAACAGGAGCACTGTGTGTGTCGAACCGTAGGCATCTTTCACATTCTGTGTATGGTTTTCTTATATGACAGAGACAGGGAGGCATCTGAAGTATGAACCACACCAGTGTCCTGTGACCTATAAATCAGGCATATTTTGTAAGTATAGTGATGGCTGAGTGAAAGGTGTGTGTTAAGGATCATCTGAATTAATATCACACAGCCAACATGTGTTCCATCCATGAATTTCCTCTCTACTCCTCTCCTGAGTAAAAACCACCTCAGGCAAGAGAGAACAACATTTTTCTGCTTACATCCCTAATGAGGGTTTATCTGTTACTTAAATTTAACAACTTGCTCACATTAGGGATGCAGCACCTTTTTTCTGTTGCAACTTCACCATTTAATGCAGAGAGTAAAACTTTAAAATAAAAATATATTCCACAGGTGTCTAATTGTGTAAAGTGTCTCTGTATGTGTGACTGCCTACCTTGAATTTGCTCAAATATTAGTGTGTATTAAAGAGTGTGTGTCTGAAGACCTTGACAGACACAGATATACGATTGCTAGAGCGGGTGTTTATGTGCCTGACATTTTTTGGCGAATCAGCACTAATGCAGGCACTCAAAGATAATGATTAATGACAGGGCATCAATTATAGCCATGGGCGGCATATCAGACAGAACAGCTTTTTATAATGGCTCCAATCAGCAGAGACAGATAGATGTATAGACAGCTGCTGAAATGAAAGTTTAGTGTTTAAGGGATGTAAGCAAAGGAGACACCAAGCGGTTCAGGAACAGAAAACAATAAACAGATAGATGAAGATAAGGGAGGAGCAAAGGAGAAAGACAGGGTAAGAAATACAGTGAATGGGTTCCTCCCTGTCTTCATTATAATAAGCACTTATCCTCTGCAGGTGATTGCCTCTATTCATTTATGTTACCTTTTGCTGAGCAGCACTTTCTTAACAGATATTTGACACCACCTTAATGGCATCTTTATTTTGTTAGCTTTGTATAGCACACAGACTTGAGGAAGCTTTTAGTCTGGATCTATCCAAAGACATAAATTCAGAGCTTGTTCACATTAAAGGTCCAACTTTTAAAGCTGTCTGTGCACCAATTTTGTACAAAGTGCAACTATACTATACACTCACACTTAGCCACATTCATAATCTTGTTTTGTTTAAAAGTTTATGTTTTTAGCGTTGTGTGAAACAAAAGAGGGTTAACGCATCAAAGCTGCATGGTTTAGATGTTTTATGGCAAGTCTCTTCGGGGCTTTCCAAAACATTTTTGAAGGACTGAGGACTTCAAACTTGGTACCCACTGATTTGTTCAGCTGAAGGTCTCCATTTTACAGGTTCTTTATTTAAAAAAAAAACACCAGGAGCTGATGAGGCACTTTCACTTATCAGGCTAAATCAAGACAATTGTCTGGGAGTTACGAAACACTAGTGAATCAGCTGTGTGCAATGTTTTTGTAAAGTACCAGTAGAAAAAAAAACAAAAAACTCCAGACACTCCACCAATCAGAAAAGCTTAGCTGACAGGCCCCGTCCCCAGTTGTCTCTGGAATTCAGGAAAGTTATACCCCTCAGGCAGGGCTGTTTTAGGGGGTCAGTCACTTCACACCTATATTTAGATCTAAGTTCCTGTGATGAAAAAAAGGACATAGTACCTCATAAACTCCATAGTTCCTGAGTTCCAAGTTCCTGCAGTTGAAAAGCACCTTTAAACATGACAAATTTGATCGAACTTGGGAAGCAAGATTGAAAAGAAATGTTGCTTTAGGAATTAGGAATTAAATCAACATTGAGCTAGCATAGGTTCCTTGGCATATTCATAACAATGCTGTAAATATGTGAGGCATGGGAACAGCTCCAATTCTCTCAATGAACTGGAGGAAATGACTCAGTTTTATAGTTGGAAAAACCGAAAGCAATTAAGATCTTCGCAGTTCATCACTGAAATTGAATTTTGTGAAATGCAACCCAGTCATTATTAGCTGTCTGGTAGTCCCATACTAAATTAGCTTATATATTTAAAATATTTTACAAATAATTGCAAAAAGTCGAAGAAAGTGGATTGGATGTTTAATTATGCTGAAGCTATACATTACATTTTATGCATGCCACAATTACCAACGATAGGCTCTCTGTGGCAGGGACAAAGGAGATATTTAATGTCTAATATTACCTCCACAAATGGATTCCACGCTGATCTGTTCCAAATAAAAACAAATTAGGAGGAAAACAATATGCAGGTTTTTGGGGGGTCAGTGCCAGTGTCTAATGAAAGACTGCAGAATTCTCCAGGCAGCATAACAGACCATCTTTTGGACATGAATATTGGTTTGAGGCATTTTGTGTATGTGTGTGTGTGAGTGCACCAGTGAAAGAAGAAAGAAACCAACACAGACAAAAAAACGACGGATAAAAGCCCCATCATCTGTTCCTCTTACAATTTATGGTTGTGTTAGGATTGGTTGGGGATTCACTGCTAACAAGGCACATTTGGGTGATTGATGAGGCTTTAATTCTAAAAAGGAATTGAACTACAGGCCTGGGAAACATTAGTTAAGCAGCATGACATTCATCAAATCCATCTGCGCCTCACAGTTCTCCCTTTCACCTCTTCTTTTCACCCAGTCTGACACTTTGGTTTACAATTAGTCAGACATCTATTAATCTATTGTCTCCTCTAAATCTTCTTCCATTCACTGCTTTTATAGCCGTTCCATCCAACTGTCACTCCATCCCCTTTACTTCATCCTGTATTTATTTCTGCAACAGTGAAGGAGCAGATATGAAACCACATAACTCTTGGTTGGGTTGCCATGAAATCTAGCAAAATACAGCCCCTCAGAAGGAAGAGTAATAACATATAATGTTGATTTCCTTTGGTGATTGCTGACACTGTTTGACGCCAAAGTTTCAGGAGTGACGGAGTCCCTGCCAAACAACTTATGTATACATAAGCCCTACATTCCCTCAAGAAAGGGGTATTGTTTGCTCTGTTACTATTTGTTTTACTCTTTTATGGTCAATCAGTCTTCTTTTCTTCCTTTCCTCCCCTGACTCCACCCACCTCGGCTCCCTCATCCATCCTTTCTTCCTTCTCCATCCTCCTCTCAGTGTCACATGTAAGCCAGCATCAATGTAATGATTGGTTTAAACAGGCAGTCTGTATGCATGGAGGCTCAATGAATTATACTAATGCATGTGTTATGTATGTGATACGTGTGTGTTTGCCTCTGATCTAAGGCTATACACTTGCCTCGGTGCATTATCATGGGAGGTAGCTAGAGAGTGTACTTCCTTAAGTCATTCGAAGAGTTACATTTTTGTCAGATAAATCCTCCTACGCACACTTTGTAGCTTGTTGGTAGTAAGCTGATGATCTACAGAAGCTAAAGGTTAAATATCATTCAGTGCGTAACTGCAGATTTAATGTTTTCTCTCATTTAAAATTAATGAACTTAGGATGGAAAGCCATGTTGTTTTAGTGAACACTGTATGCCACAAGGTCAAAGTGCTCCCACTCAGGGGCCCATCACAAGCCGTGTGTTTGTACATCCATTCCTAATTACTCTGGAGCATTATCCATCTTTTTCTGGGGGCGTTGTTGCGCTAATACCCAGTATTATGTTGCAATGATTAGTTGCCTATTGATTTACAGAGTTTATGATGTGTGATATTTAGGATCAACTCACAAGTAAACTGAGAGTGATAAGCAAAAAAAAAAGAAAAGAAATGAGAGAGAGAGAAAACAAAAAAGAGCAAGTTTGCCTTTCTTTACTGGAAAACTGAAAGGCAGCTATTCTTTGCTGGAAAAAAAAATCAAGCTTGAGTTCACAGTTGTATGCCCATTTGTGTGAACTCATCGCCTACACACATCTATACCCACACCCACACAGTCTCCTCAAGTGAGTATGTGAGAATGAGTCAGAATGAAAAAAGACCTTTGATATCCAGCTCTCATCACTCAAGAAACATCTGCTACAAAATTTTAAATGAGGAAAAGCAGTTTTCTGAAGCCTGACACAACCTTTTCTTGCTGTAAAACTTTATAGTCCATGTTCTGTGATGTTTGCTGTACTGCAGTTGAATATGAAAAAAAGCCAAATTTATTCAAGTTGACCTAAAATGAAGGATTAACAGATGGATGAATGGTGTCCAAAATGTGTTGATTGTTGTAAAAAAAAAAAAGTACAACCTGTGACACAGTGTATTTTTTGCTAAAAACAGAGTTTGATAGTTTGCAAAACCTTTTTTAAGGCTTCTTTGGATCTCAAAATATCCATTCTCTTCTCATATTTCTTCTTAAACGGTAACAGACAATCACAATGACTTTCTTGAAAGAGCCTTACAGGTGTGGTAATTTTGCCACCAGCACATGTAGTGGTGGTGTCTAGGCCTTCAGGTGATACATGGCTCTGAAGTGGAAATCACTGCATTTGGGCCAAAATTACACAATTCCATGAGAAAAATAAACCAGCAACCTCTGTGGGCCCAAGCTCATTTAAGATTGATTGAATCAGATTAGCCCTCAAGCATTAGACCTGGGTTGGAATCCAACTTTCTCCTTACTCCATGTCACTTCCCACCCCTGCCGTGTTCTCCACCTTACATCCACTTTCCTGATTGACTGAAGTGAAATAGGAAACTGTCCTGTGGTCTAGCAAACCAAAATTTGACATTATTTTTGGAAACCATGGATGCTGCGTCCTCTTCAGCTAAGAGGAGCAGGATCCACTCATCTATCAAAACACATTCAGAGGTCAGCAATTTGTGCTAGTGCCTATGGCATGGGTAGCTCAGATCAGGGGAAGTAACTTTGATGCTGAACGATATATACGGCTTTGGAGCAATAGAATACTGCAATCCAGGATGACTGTGGCTCAGTGGTGGCATCATTGTTTCTTATTTGAAAAGCTGATGGTTCGATCCCAGCTCCTGCAGCTACATACTGAAGTGTCCTTAAGCAAGACAATGAAACCCAACTGCAGCAACTTAAATTCTCTCACAGGCAAGTATGGTAAAAGTCAACTCTCAAAACTCCAGAAACTGGTCTCCTGGCTTCATATTGGGTGGTTGTAAAAGAAGGATTTAACATTGAAAATGTTAAGTATGCTTCATTTCAATTAAATATAGGCTATAATTGACTTATAAACCATCAATATTCTTTTAAATGCACATTTTAGACAGCGTCTGCCCACTTGTAGGAGTGGTGTTTGCCTGCTGGCACCACAGGAACTAACTTGCAGTCTCCTTTATGTTCAAAAACTGTCTTATTTTTGTTCAACAGTGCCACCTGTAGGTAAACAGAATCATACCAGCAGAAACAAAACAAACTGCATTGTTCACCAAATGCAATAATCAACAGGGGAGTGTGTTCAAGGGATCTTGATAGATTTGCCTGTGTGTGTGCGGAAGTGAGGGGTTGGAAATATTGTCGATCATCTCCAACCTTCTGCTGTGGTCAAGGATCTGTGCAGGTATTGATTACTATCATTAAACATGATCAACTGTCAGGTCATGGCACACATGCTCATACTGATGCAAACCCTTACATACATAACACACACACACACACACACACGCACACACACACACACTTGTATGAACCAACACGTTATTATTCAGTCCAGTGGTGCCATAAATCAACATGCAGCTCCATACTGCAGCAGTCATAATTTATCATGAGCATGTTACTTTGTCATACACATGCTGTTTCCCCAGAGATGCTCAATGAAGGGACAGTTGGTACAGGTTTATTTATTACATGTACTTAGGTATCGACATTACTGAAACAAAGTAATTAAGAGGCGAGGTTGAAACCGAATCGCTATTGGGTATGATGAATATGACCTTGAAATTTTTCCTATCCCATCCAGAATACCATGTCAACTTCACCTGCCATCTATGCTATTCAATAGATTACATTGGTTTGCCTAAAACAAATCAATTTAAGCATACAGGACTTATTTTTGTCTACATATATATGATTACAGGCAGTTTACTGGGATGTAAACCCTCAGAAAAGTCCTTTCTATCTAACAAGTCTGCTATTGAGAGGTATGCTGCTATGTATTTGACAATCAAAATTGAGGTCCCTGTAAAAACTTACTTTCTTTTCATAATCCACGGTTTAAGTGAAATTATCAGGGCTAAAACTGACTATTTTTAAATGCTATTTCTCAGAATTTGTAAAAGACCTGAACAGTCGTTTAATGGTAAGGTCCCTAAGACCAGGGACAATTCTGGAGTCCAAAATTCAAAAGGGGTCCTCCAACAAGTGTCCATTAGCCTTCTTTAATAACTAAGCTGACACTGACAAAACTGTGAAAGGAAAACACATTTTCAATAATGCACATCCGTATCATTTACAAATGAATTACAAATATTTAGTCTGCAATCCAAAACTAACAAAATAAAGCACAAGAATTAAAATATAAATCGTGAAAAACATTTAGATCATAAATCAACTTCAAAACAACTTAGACAATGAGTTTACAGAGTTTGCTTTATGCTATTTTTCAAGCAATAGCATTATGTATCAACACATACGTACATTACCTTATCACTTCTAAAAGTTGAACAAAGAAAAGTAATTGAGAAAAAAAATCTGCTCTCTATTCATTTTCTACCAAAACATATGCACACCTGGCAATAGTCTCAGTGGGTGATGGTGCTCGTTGTCCTCATCCTGGCCAAACACGACTAATCCCGACCACAGATGTTGCTGCAATCAATGCCAAATGGATACGCCTCACAGGGCCTTAACAAAGCCATGTCTCAAAATCTTAAAATTTACATTAAAACAAATAGGACACATGTATAAAGCCACAGTGTCAGACAAGTAGGTATTCCGTGCTGCCTCTGTGTATTTGTATAATTCTGGCTATTTCCTGTTGTGACCATGGGTCATTTCACAGACGGCAGAAACGGGATGGCCCAGTCACCTCCTGGTGATAGTCTGTGATTGCTGTGTGGTCTCTGTTAGTTTGTCTGCCTCTTTCAAATTCCACTGCAACGTCCTTCACACACCCTCAATCAACCCACTTCCTCTGTTCCTTTGGTTGTGCCCTCTCTGTTGTTTTATCTCTTGGTGCATGAACAAAATCAACGGATGTGAAATATTCCCATAGTTATACTGTAGAGAGCCTTGTGGTCATTCCTCCGGTGCTCTCAAGGGTCAAGAAGATGTAATTGTTCATGAATGAATAAGAGCTGTCCGTCAGGGAGGTAGAATAACAACTTAAAGAGGAGATCTAAATTGAGGGATGATTTGGGGACATGTTGATGTTCTGTAATAGAAACCTTATATAATTTAGAGAGAGATTAAGATACAAAATCTAATGAAAAGGAGAACAGATATTCTCTCAGAGATTTCCAGCACATTTTTACACTTTGTGAAACAGAGAGGAGAGGCTGGCCCCAGTCAGAAAAGTTCACCCTGGTTAAATAAATAACATAAATCACCCTTGTGCTCACTCAGTCACTGGTGAAAACTGGGATAAGAGAATAATACAGTTTTTGTGTTTTCACAGGAGAACCACACCTATTTCATGTCTGCATATCACCATTTCCTTTTCCTCTGAGCAGATGAAGTTATTTACCCTGATCCTAAAATAATATCATCAGTGGTTTCAAAGAATACCTCAGATACTTCATGATTTAACTCCATTGGGTCCCCAATCAACAGTAATAATATTGTGGGAAAATCCATCCATCCATTATCTTTACCACTTATCCCACTTGGGGTTGCAGGGCTGGAGCCTATCCTTACTATCCTTGGGCAAGAGGCGGGGTACACCCTGAACAGGTGGCCAATCTATCACAGGGCTAACATGTAGGGACAGACAACATTTCATGCACCTAGTCACCCCTATGGGCAATTTAGTGTATTTAGCTATCAACCTAATTAGTATGTTTTTGGACTGTGGGAGGAAGCAGGAGTACCCAGAGGGAACCCACTCATACACAGGGAGATCATGAAAACTCCACAAAGAAAGGCCCCTGCTCAGAACAGGCAGACACTGGAAGAAGGGTTATTTGATGAGTCGTTATTTTAATCGCATGATGGTCAATAGTTATTTGTGATGAATCAATTTTTATGCAATTTTTATTTGTTGCTAATGTAGGAAACGACATGTTTCAACACTCTGTGGTATGAGATGTTATTGTTATTGCAACAGTCCAAAAATAAGAGAAGTAGTGTTCAAAAATTCTCTAGAACAACCAAAGCTATTGCATGCTGTCTTAATTCAAGATAACTTTTAAGACACAGGTACATTACAGAAGTAATGTGTCTGGTCTTATCTGTTTTGAACTGGAAATAAGGTTTATTTTGACTGCAGCTTCAAGATGCAGCTAGAAGATTGGTCTGAGTTTGTCCATCAGGTATCCATAAGGAATAATGCATTCAGTTTTTTCAACAAATGCCATTGTCGATCTTGTCAAATTCAATGAGGATTTTTGGTGTCCGATGTTCAGGTTATAAAGTTAAAATTTTGGCCTTCCCTTTGATCAAAAATCAACAAAATCATTCAAAGTTTAATTGCAAGATGGTTTTTTTTCCTATATTTTTGTGTGAAGGGAGTTCTTGCCTTAAAAATGTCCAGATATTTTCTTCTATGTTCTCACTGGCCAGGATTTATATTTCTAGAGTGTAACCTCCCCTGCTACCTCTGTGTCTGAAAGACCAAAAGGTATTCTCACACACACACACACACACACACACACGCACGCACACATGCACACAGAGCCACCGACAATGTGACATTGACATAGTGCAGTTGAATACCTTATGTGAGGGTGACTGATGGACTACTCGCCCTGATGGCTGTTCCCTGAAGGTATGTGTGTGTATCTGTGTGTGTCTGTGTATTTGTGTGTGTGCACTGTATTTTAACAGCAGAGGAAATAGAATTATATTCCAGCTCACATGGAACCTCAACAGAACACAAAGACAGGTCAAACACCCAGGGACTCAGAGAATAATAAGCAGGGACACTGACACACATACATTCACACACACACAAATTCATACAACCCTTAGGGAAACCAACTATTCACTGCCCTATCACTTGCACCCATGAAAGATACTGACACTTGACTTGGTGAGACGGAGCAGACACACACAAAACCATGAACACACATGAACAAATGAACTGGGAAGAGATTCAGACACACAGATTGAAAGTGATTGTAATTCACAGTGAAGTCTGGCTGCTTCAGCTCATCCATCAAAACTGTGTGTTCATGTGAGGTTGAACACTCATCAAGGTGAGGGAAAACACAGCATGAGCTTTTACTTCACAAAAGTAGGAAAATGTGGAAGAGAGGAAGAAGGAATTAAACATTCTTGTGAAAAGAAAAAAAATAAAAAAATAAAATAAAATGGAGCTGTTTGGGGGACAAAAAAGCCGGCTCCTCTTTGAGAACTGTGCAAAAAGGACCACCTCTTTGAAAAGAAGCTGAACTTCCCATCACTAAAGGGTGCCTAGCTATCTCCAAAATCTCTCTCTTTCTCTGTGTTTTTAAGTCTTTTTTTTTAGACTAAAGTATTTTGTAGGGTGGATTGTTTTGAGCAGTTTTCTGACACATTCGGGGATTTCAACATATGGATAAGCAGGGGTTGGAAAAATATGGATGTTTAGTATGAACCTCCAGTATCTGCTATCCAGTATCATTATTTTATACCCATTTTTAAAATACTGGCCAGCAAAATACCTCCTCTTTAATCACTTGTTCCAGTAGAATTAACCACTCTGGTGTTTTAATGTTTTTGGCAACCCCAGACTATTTACGATTCTCACTGACATGGAACCAGTCACCAGGGGACACAGGATGCTGGCAGCTCTGCTTCTGTGGAAGTTGGAGTTGTCAGTAGAAAAGTGTAAGAGAAAAAGAGAATGGGTGAAATGAATTCTAATTTCTGTTTTGAATCAGTGTTGATAAATGCGCTCTATGATGTTTCACCACTAGGACCTCTGTGGAAACTTTAATTACTGCTGATATATTTATTCAGGCTCAGCTATGTATTTTTAGGGTGCAACAATACATCTCAGTCCATACAAACCCTCCATGATTCCCCAAGTGATAGCAAAGGTTTGATTTCCAGATGTTTGAGGTTAAAAAAAGGAGAAAATGTGTTTTCATTTCACCAAGTGTTGAGAATGTGAGAACAGAGGGAAAACCCTTTGTTTTGCTCCACTATTGAGTGTTGACAGGTTCATTTCTACCGCATGCTCCTAGACTGCTGTTTTCTCATTTATTAGGCGAAGACTCAACAGCTTTTCAGCTCCTTTCATGTGTTTGCATGTCTACCGCACACATTCAAATGATGAATACATGTGTGTGTGTGTGTGTGTGAGAGCGCTCCTTCTGCACTGAGCCCATGACATATCTTTGCAACATATTTTTATCCCTAATCAATACAGATGACACCATTTTTCACCACCTGTCCCTAATGATCAATGGGAATTATGACGTGCTTTTTAATTGTCACTGGTAATCAATGAGGGTGGCACCATCGTCTGCCTCTCGTGATCATTACATCTCACGATCAATAACAAAAAGCTGGCCCAGGATGACACGATCATCATACTGGCATCCATGATGAACAGGAGATTTGAGAGTGTGTGTGTGTGTGTGTGATTTGAGAGAACAGCAAAGTGTGAGGCCATATGTCATATAGAAACAGGGAGGGAATGAGGCACAAGCAGACAAAGGTGAATGGAAAGAATTCCACTCTGTGAACAGGCACAAAGCGCAGGAAGTGTGGAGGCCACCTTTTAAACATATATTCTGACTGAACCATCAACAGACAGTACAGAAGACAACAAACCCTCCCTTCCTCCCCTCCTGGCTTCCTGCCTTTATTTCAAACTGTAAAATAGTTTGAGCTGATTTATGATGTATTTATCTATGGAATTTTAAAGCTTTCCTTACGTCAACCCAGTTAGAAGTACTGAGGTTCTTCATTTGTCTGCTACTTGCTCAAAAACCAACTAACACTTCTGCTTTGTGACTTCCAGTTGATAAGGGCAGCTGCAGGTGTGAACATGACATTTTTTCTGTCTTAGAGGGGGAACATGTTAGCAAACGCTTGTACATAAACAACACCTTCTGGTGTTCTAAAGTAAGGCAAAGGCAGAGAAATGTACTGCTTTCTTTAGTTGTCCATCTAGAGCTGATTCTAAATGCAAGATATCACTTTATAACCCATATTAAGAAACAAATAATGCTCTTAGTTGAATGAACTTGCTTTATGTGGCATGTTGACAAGTTTTCTTTTTCTTTTTTTTTTTTTCAGAAATCCAATGTACATCAACAACCATGGACAGAGGAAAACTGTCATGAACAATATTGTCTGTCTGTCAGATGGCTGGTGAGTAAAAGAGAAGAACTAGTGACTAAATAAGTCACAGAGCTGTTGAACAAGCAAACTTTAAATTTGATAGATCATGCATACAAAATATGGAAACGTGTGCTGGCTAAAAATGGGGCAATACTGCCTCCTGCTGGGGTAAGACAGTACAGCAGTGTGATCAAATCACTGAAAATTACAAATCTGTTTTGTCCTCACTTACATTGTATTGGGCAACATGTTGTATTAGCTACATGATAGCATGCACAGAAATTACTTTTCTTGATTATGATGTGAATCTTGACTTAAAAAATTGACATTTGGACGAATGAAAAACCTTGTATTTCTTACATGAAGCCCCCTGTTGTGACAGACACAGCCATGATAGAGCTCAAAATTGTCAAAACTCCAGAAAGTGTGATGACAGCAGCATTATTTAGATCCTTGTCATGGACATATGTGATGATAGAGAGAGCCCCTGCGTAGGCTTCCTCACACGCCGGCTGGATCTGTTCTTCTGGCAGCAAGTGGCCAAACTCACCTAAAGAATCATGTAAAGGTGTTATGTTTGGCTAAGTTAGGCTGATCTCTCTTTGGAGCAAACATTACGAAAGCCAAGCTCACCTGTGTCTCTCAGCTCAAAGGTGTAAGAGAATGGGATACCAATGAGACGAGCCCAGTCTCGACTTGAGCCTGAGTTTGCATCTGAAGATCAAAGAGGAAACGAGGGGGAGTGATAAAAAGGAGTAAATCAGGGACACTTTTTCATTTAGTTTGATCCTTCAGGAGGAATTCATTGTCTTAATATCTTAAGATCAAATGTACCAACTCAGTTTTCTTACAAAGGATTTGTGGAGATGTTCCAACCGTGTAGCCCATCCCATGTATCTTCTTCATTTCTGTTGCTGCTGCCTCGCCCACTGAAACCTGCAACATTCACAAAAATTCTGAGTAAAACTTCATGAGCTGGATTCGTGCTACACGATTAATTTGCAGGTTGGTCGTAGGGTTCATAAATTTATTTTTTAAGCTGGGTAAATATAACAACTGCTGTAATCCTATAATTAAATGTTGGAACATACCTCACAGCTGGCTTTATAAAATAAAATCCTGAATCATCACACAATTGAATGTGGGCACCAATACTTACTAATTCATCATAGTTGGGGGCAGAGATCTCAGGGTGCCCATAAGGCAAGAGTATAAGTTGTCCAGCAGAGTGGATGGTGAGGAAACACAAAGTCTTATTTGCCATCTTACCTAAAGTCATAGATATAAAAACAACAATGTTAGCTTATTAATGGTTCAACACCAGCTTAATGCCAGTAAAATTGTATCATTAGTAAGTGCCGTATCTTACATGAGCCTTATTAGTTTCATAATTGTATGCCCTTGTGGCAATGAAAGGTCATCACCTCATTATTTTCTTAAATGGTACAAAGACATACCTGTTTATGAGCTGTTCTTGTATTTAAATGTTGTACTGTTTCTATAGGTGATTTAATGTTTATTCAGGTGGTTACCGACAAATTCCATCACAGCTGAAGCTTCTGGCTCGGACCCTGCAGACGTGCCACAATAAGTGTTTGAGCAACTGTCAAATGACACACCAACCGCTGAGGGAAGAAACATCCAACATTTCAGTCATTACATCAACATGACAGATGTGATGCGTATCTTTAGAGAGGAGTTTAGTGCACTGTTGTCCTCATTTAATAAAGAAGCAAATGAGATTGTCCCAGCACTGAATGGCACTTAAATCAGCACTTTTGTTAAATAAAAAATTTACTGGTTGATTATGATATCAACTCTTTAGAAAATATTTCAGACTTATCATTAAGATAATTAGTACTCTATGTTTCTCTAGAAAAGCTGAAATAGCTCCTTTCAGTAACAATGACCTTGAGTTAAATGAGGGAAATTTAGAAGCAAAGCATGTAACTCACTTCCCCAGTTAGCATTAAAATTCCTGTTAAGGTCAACGCCATAACAGTCACCGTCTGCCGGAGGGGTAGAACGAGATTTTCTCCATAGACGTGTCTGTGATGGTAAAACACATGAATGGTTTGTTTGTTAGACGGTCCAATGACACGTGAAGTCATTCAGTTCCAGCAAAGACAGTAAAAAAAGAACTGAAATGTGATCAAACACTAGGGGAACTCACACTTTCATTGACCCATGTGAACATATATCCATCCACATTGATTACAGGAGTCACATAGATGTCCAGGTTCTGCAGTATCTGCTCCAGCTTCTTACTGGTTTTATAAGTCTGCACGATCTGACCAACAGATGAGTTAAAATACTTTAATGTTAGAGTGTACTCTCGGGGTATATAGTTGCATCACTGTAGGACACGGTAGTGTACAGACCTCTTTGACAAACCACTGACAGAAGGCAGGAGCAATCCATTCCCGGGCATGGATTCCACAATCCATCCATATAACCTTCTTTTCTCTGCCTTCTGGGTTTTGTAGTCCCAACTGAAAACACAAAACATGACCTGTAAAATCTGAATGAGGAATTTAAGATTGATGTTTGATCATCAAAATATCATCAACTTAGCAGTTGACACTTGATGTACTGGCCACAGAATTAATGGAAGGTCAAGTATATTTGTTGCTTTGACTCTACACCCTGCTAAACTGAAAACGAGTCCACCATGGTTTCCTTTCAATCATGGATGTAAATAAACCGTACTTCATGTGTGCAGAAACTGAATCACTCTGTAAGCTTCTCAGTATAGTCTGTTTTACATCTATCACAAGATCTTCATGAGTAAATGAAATCTTTGGGTCATTGCAAAAGGATCTCCTAACTAGGTCATAATATGTTGGAGGTGTGGCCCTAAAACACCAAAGTCTGGCCCAGCTCTGTCCCCAACAGGTCAATCAGAAAGACGGGGGTTTGTGGAGTAGGAAGCCTCAAAGAGACAGCAACCTTTCAAATGGAAGCTTAAATGAAATTCTTGGGGTTTTTTTTCGAGACATTGAACAACAATACCCCTCTTTAATGTGAAAGTCACAAAAGTAGCAAGTTATGTAACCATGGAGCAAATTGGCTAGGATTATTGGAAGTAACTATTAAAATATTGGTAAACTTTATTCTGCATGGTCTTTAAGGTAGCACATTTATAATCATGAATTATAATAAATTATCTTACTTTTTTTTTTTTTTTTGTAAATTGATGGTCATTTTGTCACCAACAGCTGGTTCAAAATAAAGCCCCACAACCTCTGACTGGGAGGAGGCATCTAATTTTTACTTATTTATTTTATTCATATGCATGAACATGAATATAGAAACGGGTACATGTAGGTGTATTAGTGTGACATATTCAGCTGGGTGCATAGATCCTTTATGAAAAAGAACACTGGGAGGGAATTTGCACTTGTTGTAAAATGATCAGAAATGTGTTGAGTACCTTCAAAAATGTGATATTTCTTCCTTCATAGGTGTGTCCGTAAACAGCAGAGGAGACCAGCTCTGGGTTCCCATGCATCACATCTTCCATCCACCTGTAGATCTGAGCCAACAGTATAATGCATAAGATAGCTTATTATTTGTCTTTAACCCTGTGACTGTCTCTTATCTCATCTGGCTATCTCTTGTCAGGCAAATGTATCACAAAGATCTAAGCTGCTCATCCAGGGTCCTTGACTTGGGTGCAGCTCTTTCATATCAGCATCTTGTTTGTCCTAACAATAGAAGAATGAAACTTGCAAACTGCATCCATCTGAATCTGTAGTTTTGTGTTTTATTTGTGTTTTTATGTCCCCATGTGACCAAAACCCACAATCTTAGTAAAAAGACTTACCTCAGGCATGGGGTGATACTTAGTGTAGTCATAACTCTTTGCTGTATCGACTCCCTCCACTGAACTGTAAAGCAAATAACTCTATTGAACTTTGAAACTTTATTGTGTAAATTTGCAGTAGGTTGGCAAACAATGAAATCTTGATCTAGGTATTCTTAAAAAGTCTTATTATTCTTAGCTGGAGGACTGGACACATGAAGACAAAGTCTAAACTTCAAGAGACAAGCATTTAGCTTAATTATGTATCAAAACCACTTTTACTTCAAAAATGCCTCAACTTAAGTGATATCGCTGGAGTAAATAGAGGTTATTGCAAGAAGATAAAAGCAGCTAACCTTTACAAAGAGTTTTCAGGGACAACACAACTCACCTGATCGATGTCTGCAAAATACTGCTCAAAATCAGCAACAATAAACTTTTCCTTGTAAATTCAAAGACGTTGTTTTCCATTTTCCTTTCCTTCTTGAACTTTTCTTCTCTTTTAAAAAAGCTTGCTTTTGTTTCTTCACCGTTTACTGTGCTGTGCTGTTCCCATAGGACTTTACACTGCTATTAGAAGCAGCAGCCAGGTGAACTACGATCTGAAACGGTCTTAAACTGTGATTTTTTACGGATGTACATGATGCCTGTGTCAGGTTACATGAAGATTATGTATTGGTTATCCATTAACATTTATGACAGGTCAGCAGCTGATATAGATCTGTTTCTATCTCCTGTTTATATCACTTACTCACTGTGCTCCTCTTGCATGCAAATGAATGCAGGTATGCAGCAAATGAAAGCTTGAATCCACAGCTGGGGCACAAGCTATGCAGAGTTTCTGCAACTAAAACTATGCCTCTGCATGCTGCATCATTGTGCATGCCATTCAGTGTTAAGTTACCCAATTCAAGTCTCAACCTTCCAGTGAGAGTGTGTGTTTGTGCTGTTTTTGTTGTTGTTTTCATTCCCTTCTTGGATTCACGTGAATAATGTAATTGACAGAAGGCTCTCATTCATTCCAGGATAGGCACAGGGAGAGGAGGACGGACATAACAAGCTCAGGTATTGCCTGGGTTTTTTGGTCCTCAGCATTTGCAAATGAGGACTTTTCATTGTGGCAACATTTAAATCTATTGAGGGTTCTGGAGGAAAGTTATTGGACATTGTTTGCTTCCTTTTGGATTTAATTAGAGAAACATCCATTTGATTTGTGGTGAACTTCTGGAATAGGCTGATGGGTGCCAAGTTTACGATCTGCTGCTGTCAGTATCTGAATCACAGCAGGGAAGAGAAGAATGCGATTTTGCGGTAAGAAGTCAAATTCATTAGGTTCTGCATATATACATTTTTTTACTTGACTTAAAATACTAAATCAAACCAAACTGCTCCATAAAAATTGAAATCAAATAGTTTTTTATTACTTTATTTTTCCTCAAAAAATGCCTCATTAAAATGAACCATTCATATTAAAAGTCCAAAAATGTCTCTTACTTCAAGAAATTTGACAAGCTCATTTTTCTTACCTCATGAGCCAATTTTTAAACCTTTAACAACCAACTCAGGATAATTTTAGTGTTTTTAATATTTTGAAATTCAACATTTTTATGGGCTTATCATGTGGTGCATTTGAAGTTTAATGAGATACTTTGTCTTCTTCCATTCCATGCAGTGTTCTGTGTTTTACCATTTTTAATTAATTATGTTCTTTCTACTTCTTCACAGTTTGCGTAATAGCACCACTGCCAGAAAACCTGAGGTGTTATCCAGTGACTCTAGTGAAAGTGATGATGAGAGCCTTTTTGGGCCACATGCTCCAAGGAGAAACCCCTGGAACAAACAGCCGAGACAGAGGAGCACCGTGGAACCCAGGGTCTCCACAAACAAACCCACAGTTTCTCCTGACAGGCGAGGGTCAGACAAAGAGCTACAGGCTTTTATCAGCATGAGAAACCAGACAGACCAGGCCACAGAGGTAAGTGGATGGGTTTTAAAACCTTTCCAGAGTTTTTTACGCAAGGAAGTATACCTCCTCTCTACGAAAGGCACAATAGAAAATTAAATTAAATTAAGACTGGACACAGGACACACTATTTTAAGCCCACAATCTTTATTTAATTACATACATCCCCCTTGTGGTTAAAAAATTAAGAGTTCATGAGACATTCCACGTATATCTGAATCTACTATTGTTGTCAAGATTATGATGAGAAGTAAATTCATAAGGACACTGCTTTTCCCATCGAACATGTTTAACTGTTTTAACTGTTTATTGACAATAGCCTAAGTTCCTTCTTCCTGTGGAGTTTGTTGTCTGAAAAGATTTTGTTTTCTATACACAAAAAGTGTAAAAATTGTCAAAGAGGACCTTTGGAGTGACTGTATAGTGACAAGACAATGAAACACTACTATCTGTAGCTTGTCTACTATAAATATTAGTTTACCATTCAGCAAATGCCACAGTTAGATGTATTCTTATTTGTGCAAAACTACAGTTGGTCAGTTTCCTGAACTCCGTTTTCTGGGAAATGAGCGGAGCACAAAGCCACCACTTACATTCAAATACAATGTTTAGGGAATCGACCCACACACACTGTTCCATTACAGTAATTAGGTTTCTAGCATCTCCTTTCTAAACTGTCCCCAAGCAGCTCTCTAATTTCATTATTTAACAGAGGACATACAGAAGAAGCTCTCAAAGAAGTCTTTGATTCACTTTCATGTTCACTTTCATCAGGAAATGAAATTGACCTACATCCAAAAATAAAAAGCAAGATGTCAGCCAAAAACAAGAGAAGAGCGCTGGAACTATCATGACCTTTGGAGTTATGTATCAACATTGATTCATGCAACAACTGATAGGTGACACAGGGATCATATCATGGCATCACATCAAATATGGCTTTGTAAGATTACAAGTGCTTGAAGGGACCTCTTAGGTGTTCTACAGGCACTGGCTAACTTTATCCACAAATGCTTATCAACAGAAAAAAGTCAGTGTTGGTGCTGACTTTTGTATTTTTCAAGTTTGTGATGATGAGCCCTTTCGCTGAATTAGTGATACCACACTTCACAATCGGCAGGTGACTGTTAAGAAGACTGTTTAATTACCTACATGGGTTGAAAATGAAGTCAATGAAGATGATGAGAGTTCTGACATTTTTTGCAACTAACTGTTTCTGACTTCTGACCAAACAGTTCCCACATTGAAATAAAGGCTTTTCTTGAATTTAATTATATGATGGAACAAAAAAAATAGTTGGAGCAGCAATTTTTAATGACATGATCAATGATTAATGACGTATTCTAACTAATTTGTTGGTTTTCCTCTTATCTAATGTGTCGAAACACAATGGGATGACCATTTAGAGGCCCTCTCTTTAAATTGTCAGTACTTCCTGTGTGATCACTGAAACTTCACAGAAAAGCAGAGTTATACTGCAGTTCCAGTTGAGAGTCTGAGCTTGGTCAACATGCGACCAGCAGACTTCACGTGGAGAGCAGCAGTCTGCAGAACACAGTAGCCACATTGTGTTAATGAATTCCTTAATAGAAATGTAGGCCAACACCCTGGCTGTCCATTCAAAGGGAAGAACCAGTGAACCCTTCCAATTATGTCATGAGAGACTGCTTTTAAAATTGAGCCAAACTAACCCAAACCTAATTTACAACAGTAAGCAGTGCGAGGGGAAAACTACCACTGTAAATGAAGTACAGCCTGCCAGCATGGAAAGTCTATGCCCTGCACAACAATTTTTATTTGGTAAAAATGTTTTTTACATTATATTTCTGGTATGTCAGGGTTTGAGTGTGCATTTTTTTTCCCAAAGGCTTTTTTTTTTTACAACACAAAGTCTGATTTGAGAGAAGCGCAAGTGTTTCTAATAACTAAAACTATGACTGTTCTTTTAGTGTCTTGAATGTCAACCCACCAAATTAAATTCAGCCATTGTTAACTTCAATAAAACACAAACCCTGAAATGTCAAAAGATTTGGCAAAATAAGTCTCTCACACAAAACAAAACATCCTTAACTCAGCATGAATGTGAAACCATACCAATGCACTACAACACATAGGGGACTGTTCAGTTTGAGATAGTCTAATCAGGTCAGTATGGTGGTGAAATAAATGGGCTGTGAGGTTTTCAACAAGTGTATGATCAGATACACTGCAAAAAATAGAGTATTGTTAAATTATCTTTATGATAGTGAAATTCCATTTAATATTCAGTATTTATATGGCATAGATGGTATGAGACCTGGATTGCATAGACTGAACAAAACATGGACACAGTCTGACACCAACCACTGGTTTCCACAAAGGCATTGTGCACATTTTGCCGTCCTAAAACTGCAGTAACCATTTAAAAAAATGCTAAAGAAATTATGGTTCTTAAGTACAGAGGTCCCAGAGCATAGGTTTTGCCAACAAACTTATATAAAAACCCCCTTTGGAGTGAAAGGTCATTATCTATACAAGTCTTACAAGTTCAAGAATGAAACACTATTAGACAGAAAGAGTCAGTTTGTGCAACAGAAACAGTTGGAACCAAAGAAAGGTAGAGATAGGTTGAACAACCAGTGAAGAAGATAAGAAGGCTGTCGAACTATATAACTGTTAATTTGCCACTCTTTTAGCACTTTCTATCATTTTACCCAATCAAATACAGCCCATCATTATGGCACAGAATAACCCTTTACACCTCTTTAACTATTTAAAAGGTCTGCTGTTTGATGAATTGTATGTTTGCTTACAGGAGTGGGAGAAGCTGAATTATGACATTCACACTATACGCTACGCCAGACGTGAGGTCAGATCTCGGTGGAAGAAAATCCTCCTGCAGCTAGGTGACGCACGATTCATCACTTTAAATTTAAATAATTTTCATCAACTTCACTTGGCCGTATTAAATCAAAACTGCCATCAGTCTTGTGATTCTTCTCATATCCCTGCAGGATACCAGTGTGAAGTAGATGCCTTGCTGTGTGTGAACAGACAGAGCTGCTTAAGTCTGGACCTGGAGCAACTAAACAAGGCAAGGGACCTGTTTGAACAACTGCTGGATCACACCTCCCTGTTCCCTCCAAGAACTGGGCACCAGAACAGATACCTTTATGTCATGGTATATGCACACACAAACACACGCATACAACAAACTTCATGTTGAAAGCAATAAAGCTCAGCATCTCTGCATTTTTCCAGGAAATGCAGTCTTTCACACTCTAACTCAATAAAGAGGAGAGGGGGACTTTTTACTCCACTTGGAAATGTCATCAGGCTTTTTAAAATTAAATTCACAGCATGCTTTCATCTGTCCTTATTTCTGGGTCACCTGCCTTTTCTCTTCTATTTCCTACCATTCTTGACCTCTTCTGTTGATTCCTTTAGTTGTGTTTATGTCTTCTTCTCATTTGCTGTCAAACAGCCTAGCTCACCTGTTTTAATGCAGATTGCTTCATTTTTCTCTCAGGACCGCCTGGTGTCATTGGACAGCGCTGAGGACTTTGTTAGACTGGCCAAAGTAAAGTATCCCAAGAAAGGAGGCTGAAAGAGAGAGTGGAGAGTCATATTGTAATGTTTACTACACTGTTTGTAACAGACAATGAAATTCTCACAGCAAGTTTTAACTCCTCATACAAACAAAGATGTTTAATCTTCATTGATTCTTATGTTGGAATATCTAAAACTAACACGTTCTGAATGTTGAATTAGCAATTTCACTCTTTCCAGCACTTTAGTTTAACGGAAAAATGTGTGTGGCTTATGAGTGTGCTGTTTAAGTGATCAGCTTTTAAATTGAAAGTGTTATGGACAGACTGTATAATGTACGGGCACAGTATCTGTGATATTAGCCATTTGTTTCTGATGTGGAGTTTGGAAGCCTGGCAGCAGGTGAAATATTAAAAATGCTGAACCAAGACTAACTTGGTTCAAATTTGAATGAGGCAAGGAGTCAGGTTTTATTCGTCTTTGCAAAAATCTATCAGATGCTAACTGTTCAGTCAAGTTCGCTTTGCCCTTATGTGAGAAAAAACTTGCAAGTTTGATAACTTTGAAAAGAATGAGGCATGAAAAAATTCTACATTCTACATTCTACATGTGCAACTATATTCGTATTAATTTGTATCAATTTAAAACCTGGGAAAAACAATAATATGTGCTCCTTAAATTTATTGCAAAGATCTTTTACATTTTTGAAGTTGACTGCAAAAGTGATGCTGAATAAATCCTTTTCCCTGTTAGGCAAATTCTTGTCCTTTTAGGCCCATGAAACAGCATTAATACCAATAGTACAGAAACTCGTGGAGTTAATGGTGTGGCCATAGGGTGGCAGCAGACACTCAGCCATAGTCCCATGACTTTAACTTGGAGAGATTAGAAAAAAACAAGCACAAAAACATCAACACTTGACTAGCTGATTGCGACTACTATTTCACTTGCTTCAAAATGTGACAACATGTCTTCAAACATTATAAGACATGTATAACAAATATTTCCCATGAATAAAGTAATGTGGTAATGTCTTATGCTTCTGCTTACTCTCAAACCCTTCTTTCTTCAGTTTCAAACTTTGTGTGGTATCATCTTTAGACAGCTTATAGATCGGCTGATTGTAATTAGTCCTGCACATATGCATGCCTGTGTGCACTCATGAAAAGAGGAAAAAGGAGTGAGTTTCCTCTGACCCAGATATTGCATTCTCCAAGGCCCCTTCCCAAGTTTGTGAAACAGATGTGGAACCAGAAGAGGGGTGATGCTGGGGGAGGGAAGCAGTTTGAAAGGCAAGCCAATAGTCTGGCAGCTCTTATAGGCATTGTGCTGCTTGCACCTTTTTCTCATTACACAATTGTGACTGAGTATGTGCATTTCATATTGAGTAATGCTGACATCATTCTCCACTGGTCAACTGAAATAACCCAAAAATGAATGAGAGATATAGAAAGACAGGATGATTTTGCATGATGTTTGAGTTTAAAATTGGCAGGAAAAGAATGAAACACACTGGCTCTTGCATTTGAACATTAAACTATGTTAAAAATTCAAAATGAAACCATTCACTTTGTCTTAACATACTGCAGGCTTGTTAATAGTTACATCCTACAAACTTAAGGATCATCTCAACTACCATAGCACCATGTCCAAAGTAGCCAAATAGTTGAAATAGAGTTTTTATTAGCTATTCAGTGTGAAGGTCATTTATTGATGAAGTGTTTGGCTCTGAACAAGCTGATAGCTGAATCCTAATGGCTTAATCCTGTTAACCTGCTGACTGCAGTATATAAGGTATGCCAAATATGACAAAGTATTATCATGAGGGGATACAAAATCAATGGTGTAATATCATAACAGTGAGATTAACAGTGAAAACACCAACATTTGAAGCTGCATACTATTATTGTACCATGTCCCATGACAGCGTGTATTTTAAAGAAGCCTTGTTGTAACAACAGCCTGAAATGTAATAACTTTTTAGTTTTCTGGGCAAAAAGTTATCACATTCTGGACTCAGCATCTGTTACATTATACACAAGTTATTACCTTTTAGGTTTTATTACTTTTAATTATTATCATTACTGTTAAATTTTGAGTCATTGTTACATATTGGGCTCTAACAAGCCCTCATAATGAAACGATCATCCTAAAACAATCTCAGATGGGGTAACACCTCAAATTAAATTCAAACCATATTGTGTTTCAACTTATGATGCAGCCCAGTCCTGATTTTTTCTGCCCTAGGCGCACAGTGGGGTGATTATGTGTGTGTATATCTATGACTATTGCTGAAGACTGGCCAGCGGTCAGGCTGTGCAGTGCATTATGGTCACACACACTTCTAAAGATGGTCACTCAGACTTTGCCTCCTCATGATGGTCATAATGGGTATTTTATGAGTGCCTCTTTCATGGGGCGTTGTCCACCGACACAGCTTTAGCGGTTTGCATCTGTTTTGTAAGACTGAAGTTAAGTCTGAAGAAACTTTCTTTTATTTCATTGTAACTTCACTCTGTATGTATGCTTTATAACAATACAAAGATGTTATTAATGATCTTATTCTGAGAAATTTGATGTTGGGGGACACCAGTGACCAATCACAACTGATGCAGAGCAGCAAGACCAAGATCAAAAATTTGGCACAACACTTAAGCTTTTGCATATTTTGTAACTTAAAAAGTTATTTTGTTGAGCTTTTTATAGAAAAAAATACTAAAAAGTATCATGTATAATTTGTGTATGCAAAATGGTATAACCCCTGTAATGATTTGGCACTGAAAGGCACCTTCACTTGTTGCCAGTTTTTTTCATCTCGTACCAAATGTGCCCACTAAAAGATAATTC
This sequence comes from Thalassoma bifasciatum, assembly GCA_008086565.1. Taxonomy (NCBI): domain Eukaryota; kingdom Metazoa; phylum Chordata; class Actinopteri; order Labriformes; family Labridae; genus Thalassoma; species Thalassoma bifasciatum. The sequence goes on along the minus strand of RPOG01000113.1, from coordinate 801,785 downwards.
ATACAGGTCGGATTTTTACCATGGAGAGAAAAAGTGTTGTGAAGTTATAGCACCTGTAAGTCAGTAGGGAAGTTTCATTATGTCTGTATAGGTCAGGTAGCAGTTTTCTCATTTTTCCATCATTTTGCTAAGCTAATAGTTGCTCGTTGACTGGCTTTATATTTACCATACATGTACACCAGTGACAGGCTCATGCACTATTAGAAGATAATTTCATTGATTCTTTATGAGGAGAAATTACCATGATGAATGAGTATGTGTTTGCCCTTTTTCACCTTTTTTTCATACACTGGTCCTTCAGACCTTGCTGTAAGTATTACTCCCCCTCTGCCCGACATCTTCCACTTATCTATTGTGAGTGTGTTGAGTCTAATAAAAACACCTGGTCCTCTGTGCTGTCCTCACATCTCAAGCAGTATATAATGACCCATGACTCATGAGGACTGAGCCATCATGTTCATGTCCACATGCACGGCACTTCGCCTCAATGACTAATGGTTTACTGAGTAAAAAGTCTCCAGTGATGAACAGTGGGGGTGCCTTTCAGAGGTTGTCTCAAACAAGCCAATTCATTATCCGCTGCCTGGATTATCACATGCCCGAGACACAGGCCATGCAACAGTGACTACTTCTACACTCATCATCTCGTAGACTAAACATGGCGGTAATCAGTAATCTTAATCCCTGTTACACCATCAACACTTATCAAGTTTACTCAAATGTGAACCTCAAGTCCCCAACACTCAGTTTGGTTTGTTTAAGAAAACAGCTCAACTTCGTACGCTACAGACTGTGTAAAACATTCACAGCTCCACCTGTTGACTGGCTGGAGTATAGGCCCTGACGCACATCTCCTCTATAGTAACAGATGGGACATGGGTCAAATTGGAAAACAAATAAAGAACTCAGATGCATTTATCGTATACAAAGTTTATGCTGTTACAGGTAGCCTTATCATACTCGTTTATGTTAAAGTGTTCATATTTCTTCGAAGCTTGGTCTTAATGTAATCGCCCTCACTGTTTTGTGTAAAAAATAGTACGGGAGGTTGAGTCTTAGATATCAGGCTCCTCTCTTTTGGAATCATCGACCTGTTACGTTCAGGGAAACAGACACCCTCTTTACTTTAATAGATGAGTCATATTTTTCCTTTTTGATAAAGCTTTCAGTGAGAGTTGGCTCGGGCTTTGACTGCTCAGTGACTGACAAACTGAGCACCTTGAGACATATTGTGATTTGATGGCATATAGATGAAAGTAGATTAATTGATTGTTGCACAAATAGTGGCGTCATTGTTTGACCAGTCCTTTATTTGTTTTGGCCAAAATACTGCGTAAGCTCAAATTTTATGGTCTGCCTCATGTGATCTCTTTCAAACTGAATTTTGTTTCAACCAACAAATTGAAAAGTAAAACAAGTATCCTTCTATGATGTCATTGTTTTTTCATTCAAAGCTGCATGATTAAAACTGTTTGGAAAAAAGAAACAGAGTAGAATATGCTCCTGATATCATTTTTGTTTGTTGAATAAAGTGAGGGTGTAATTTAGTATTGCTGGGTCAACCAAAACAGAGCCTTACAATTCATTGTCTTCACCTTTGGTTTTACTCCACTAACGTGCAGGAGTCAAAGCCAACACTGTTTACCTATAAGAGTCTGACAGTGTTGACAGCAGAGTTACACGCATACACAAAAATCATTAGCAAAACAAATACATACATGCAAACACACTCACACACACACAGTAATTTATAACAGATGTTTAGACTAGTTTGGGAAAAAAAATAGGCCACAGTGTGTTGACCTCTTTGACTCTCACAGGGGAGGTCAGAAGTCAAGAGTCTGCCCAGGAAAGGCAACATTATGAAGTTCCTTCTTGTCAAATTGTTCCCACTGCTAGTTTAGTTTTGACTGTTTTGAGAAGCAAATTTAGTTTTGAAGGGCTTTGAAGTCATTTGTATAACTGTGAGGGAAAACAAATTATGAAACAAGTTTACTAAAGACAAAGTAAATGTAGTTAACTTGTGGTCAAGTGTTTTATTTATCTTGATAAGCTACTTGAAGTTTTCAGATTAACTGCCCTGACCTAAATAACTGTCATCATTGTTCCTACTAGACATCATCAATTGCTTATTCTCTTCCTTTGTATTGCAACTTTAATGCTTGGTTTGATTAATGGAAGAGCACTTACTGACTCAGAATTAAGAGAGGCCGTTGTTATACATAGCACTTTTAAGATGTGAGCAGTAAAGTCATTGGAAAAACGGTGGAATATCTACTGGCTTAGTTCATGATGTGCCACATGAACTCAACAGAGTTTACAATTGTGTTGTTTCTTAGGATTAAACTGTCATTCTTAGCATCTGAGCTCAAGCTAATGACACAAAAAACACACACGCAGCATGGATGGGTTGAGCTAAGCGAGCTACAGGCAGGGCAGGGCAGGGTGTGTCCAACAGCATGTCTGTGGTCATCAGTGGTGGCTCAGTAATTACACAAGTCCACTTCAAATATCCTGATTTATATCCTTTATATTGAACATAATTAGAGGAGACAAATGTGGCTGTTGCAGTGTTAGGACTTTTTTTATTCTTTTTATTAACTGCAATGATTATTCTTACAGTAATTGAAAAGTAGGTCAGCATTGTAATGTACGCAATGTTCTATCAAGACCAATGTTTCTTAACAACAAAGAGAGAAAAACACAAATATAAAGCATAAATAGTGGAACTAATTCATGTCTCAATTCCAAGAGCTGAGCAGGCTCATGTTTAATCAGAAGTAACATGTCAAGGGGTCAAAACACAGCTGTGTGAGCTGTATGTGCTGTGTTTTAGAGTTTATATGAAGCATGCATGTTGCAGCATTCACTGATGTGGTTTTTCAATGAGTTGTCTCAGAGCAGTTGTTGAAGCCAAGCCCTGCCCTAAAACCTGCTAGAAAACTCACTTCCACATGTGTTAAAAGGCACGCTGGCTTTCACAAGTTGTTATCAAATGATAGTACCAATTTGTCCTCCACAGCAGTTACTAATTCTTGCAACAGCTAAGTGAATGAGGGAAGAAAAAAAGCAAGGCTTCTGTCACTTTTTGGGACAGCATTATTTGGAAGATCCACAACAAAAACACATTTTAAGAAACCAACAAATATGAATGCAAAAGATGATGAAGAAAAAAAGAAGTGTTGTATATTAAGTAAGTATTGTATATTGTGTTGTATAATCCTCACCACAAGCAGAAGTGGTGGGGATCCAAGAAACAGAAGAAAAAAACACAACACAAACCAAGACAAAACTATTAATCCCTCACACAGATTCTCTTGTCATCCTCATCCCCTCCTTCCTCTTTCCAGAGCAATGCCAGACAGTGATTCATTACCTCTTATGATCACCTGGCTGGGTTTTCACTCAAACTCGTGTGGTGTTTACTAACCTGCAGCCATGACCACAAAACAGCCTGAAAGCCACTCATGGTCACCATTCCTCCAACATAAATCACAGACTACATCAGCAAGTTGTACTGATGGTATATAGACGGCTTTGAGTAAGATGAAAAAATAAGTCTCTTTCTGTTATAATAGCAGCCCTGACTGTAAATGATGTCATATAATGATGGTGTAGATGGACAGGATACCTTTTTTGTATTCATTCAATAGCACAAGGTTTCCCCAAGACATGCTGAAATGATTTGTTCTTCACTTAAGGATCTCCTAACTTCTTCACGACACATTGGATAAACAAGCCTCGAACATCAAGATCTGCTCATGACTCCACCCATGACCAAGAGCTGGACGATCAAAGGGAAGGGGATTTTTACAGAAGGGAGAAGTGGCCAAATAATCCTGAAGCGCTTTTTTGCACTAACAAAGTTTTTTTTTCCTTTTCCTTCATTTGAATCAGCACACAGACAAACTATAAAAAACAAACAATAATTTGCTATTGGTTCCTCTGCTTTTGCTTTTATGTGTTTCTCATGTGCAATTCAGCTTAGGATGTGCAAAAACAGCAAACTGACTTCCCAGCTCTGTGTCCATGCAGTCTTCAATACACCGTCTGCGGTAGCAAAGAAATGATGTAATCCATTTTGAGAAAGGCAAATTTGGAAACACGATGTCTACTGTAGCTTTATTGTGATAAAAAAAAAATGCTGCTATGCAACCAGCTGACTTGATGTAACCTTTCCAAAAAGGCATTGTTAACTAATCAACCCCTGGAGTGAAATCATAGTCCAAACTTGCTACAGATTAATATCTGGTGGGAACCTCATGGTCTCTTTTCGGAGCTGCCAGATGCTAGGATGAGTTATCAATCATACTGTCAAATCAAAGGTCCAATTCTCTTTCTATCCATACATCATATTTTATGATGCTGCTGGGGAAAACTTTCAGGAAATTTTACCCAGAATAATCTTGAGTAATATTTCTTGCTCTGGTGGAGACACTGTATGGTCAAACCTAGTCATCTCCATCAAATGAATACAAGGTCAGAACTTTCTCAATGCTGTATTTGTATTTCATGATAAACAGTCCCTATTTTTTTTGTTTTTGGAACAAAGATAAAGACAGAACACTTTTTTTCATCTAAATTTAAGTTATCATAATGATAGCAGTAGTTTATGAAATTAGGCTTGAAGGCTCCATGTTCACAATTTATGTCATTATCCATCCATTATCTGAAACACTCATCCCAGTGGATCATGGGAGGCTGGAAAATCTGATCTGTCTGCATTATCAGCAGTTATAACATTTCCCCCAGCTGTATATACGATGGTAGTGTAGGTAACAGACAGCCTGGGGCGCACACCTTTAGTCAAACATCTGTAAGTAATGTGGTTTCTACATTTTCTTTGTATGTGTAGCCAGAGGGTGTAATTTTGCTCGGGGACACTGGGATATGTATCTGCCTGACTTTGCAATCTCCACTTTCTATGACTCACAACCCAGAAATCCACTCCAGTAGGTCTCCATGCACACACACACATTCACAGGCAGACATGACAAATACTGGGCTTCCACCATTATGAGCTCATAGAAAAACAGCTGCCATTCCCTCACAAGGGTCAAATGAGGGGGAAAAGCTCATGAGTCTAACTGCTTGCCGGTTCCCCTTATCTGACTCTCCTGTGTTTGTGCCCATACAGCTTGTCTGGATCACACTCTCACTCCCGCTTCATCTACAGAGCTGACTGAACAGTAATACTATAAATATATCTAATAGTGACTATTTGAGTAAATAATTTGTTCTCTGATGAGCATTCATCAAAAAAGCAAGTGGGTCAGAGAGATTGTTTAATTTACTTTATCCAAAAGTGAAATCAGGAGTGAGAGCTGCTGAAATCTTGTTACAATTACTCACGTCCACATAAACATGCAAGGTCAGAGTAACCAGAGAAAACAACCATCTGACAATGAGAGTGCAGATGTATGTAGATATTTTTGCAAAGGTAAAGTTTTTACTCTGTTGTGGTCTGATGTCCACACGTCAACAGGGTTTTAGGTTACTGAAAATGAAGGTTTTCAAAAAAGCCTTCTTGGGTGGAGATATTCTAAAATTCTTGTTGTCTGGGCACAGGGACAAAAAAGTTATGGAAAACAATGACTTAAAAGTGCACAGCAATTGCTGTTTATGTTTCATGCATGCCTCAAGATGGCGAGCTACGGGCTTGTTTACATCTGCTTCATTTTAACTGTATGGGTTGAGTTTTGTGCCACTGTATACTGAATTTGACTTATCATACTGAGTTGAAAAAGTATGATATGAAATTGAATTAATTTGCTTTTAAATTTTATTCAACCAATTTGAAAATTCAACTTTCTTTATTTATTAAATTCAAAATTACAAAACTAAATTTCAGTTTAGTGTGACTGTTTTGTCACCTACATCTGTGAGCTATCAAATCAGATGGCTTTTTGCCCTAAAAGGCATCTTTCTAGTACCATAACTACTGATGTGACACTTTTTTTGTAAAGAATCTTTTATTCAAGCATGTGTGTCTTTGCGCATGCTTTTGCATTTCAGTCAGCTCTTCATCTTATCTGATTCAGATGCTTTGCTCCTCCTTCCCCTCTGGGAAGAACACATTAGATACACACACACACATATATACACACACAGAGGTGGAACCATCAAACAGGCTTTTCCAAGTGCGGAGTCGTCAAATGACAGAGCATAAGTGCAGCAGTGGTTAGTGTTAGAAAAAGGGGGAAAAGACTAGAGAAAAGTCAGCTGCTCCAACATAAAGGCACAGAGGAAGAGACACTAAAACCACACCTAACCCCATGTGGAGAACTAGTAGAGAATATATTTGGATAAAAAAAGAAGTTTGAGGGAGCTCTGAGTACCTCAAACTTGATTTACTTTTAATCAAGCTTCTAAAAACTGCTGCTATCATGTGAAAACCTCATGACAGCAAATGGCACTCTTCCAAATTCAATCTTGCCATAACCTGAAACTTCAGGTCATCCATTCTGCCCAAATGACAACACAGCATTTTGAGTAATCTCTTCAAAGCCAAGTTTAAGACTTCACTGCAAATGCTAATGAGATCATATTAAAGCACTTTGTAGTGTCATTATTGAAAATCTAAGGTCTTAAATCACTTTGAGATTGTCTTAGATCAATGCTGGGAACTTGGGTGTGTTGGTGGTGAGGAGCCAGTCATCAAAAATCCCCTTTAACCTCTCCATTGTAAACAAACCATGTCTATTTTCTTCCATCCGTTCTCTGTATACACACTTCTCCTGGTTTACCTCACTGCTTCTGTCCACTCTGTGTGAACTGTGTTGATACAAGACTTACGTATATGAAACCCCCACACTAATGACCCACAGTGGGGTCTCAGTGCTTAAGACAACACAGAGAGGGAGTCTTTGGTTTGTTATTACTGGCTATGATTCACTGAGCCTTTAGCATCATAAATGAACCATGACTGTCTCAGAAAGTCTCTCACATTCTCACTGCTATCATGTAAAACAACACAAGAGGAAGGTTTGGAGTTATACTTAAAAAATTGTTGAAGATAAAGGAGATGATCACAGGACTTTAATACACGACCTCAGAATCTCTTCATGTCTTGGTCCTTTCTGACATTTCTGTGAAATCTCAACATCACTGCCTTTCTAGCTGTTTTGGAGATTCTTCATGCAGACTTCACTTTACTGGGCCGTTATCTTAAAGTCTGATATGAAGGAGGTGGGAGGGATGTGGGCAGTGAAATTAGAGAGGAGCTGGAGGAGGAGGAGGAGGTGAGAGCAGAGGAAGTGAGCAAGGATAAGAGATGTCTGAAAAAAGTAAGCGAGAGGAGGAGGTGAGGGATGAGAAACACGGGCGGGCAGGCAGGGAGAAGAAGAAGAAGAAAGAGGAGGAGGGAAGGAACTCTGAGATACAGATTGTGGGTAGAGTCTGGCAAATTTCCTGTCCTGTGACAAGAGGAGAAAGCCAAGCTCTGTTTCATGCTTTTTCTCATCTTTTGCTTTCTTCTCATTCAGAGAAGATGCCAAGTTCAACTGCAGAACAATACTCCATCTGTATTGTGTTTTTTTTCACTGTTTAACCTTGAAATCACCTCATTTCTTTGCTGGAGGCCCATCATGCCAAATTGGGGTCTCTTGGGACCTTCATGATAACTTTAGGTCAGAGTGATCATGCTCGTTTGGGGCAGTTTCACTTGGTTCTTGTGTCCGTGCATGGCTGTGCACATATTTAGCTGATGGGGAAAACCTGGCTTATTTTATTTTTCCACCTTATCCAACACTTTTTTTAAACAATCATATGCAAAGACATGCAGCAGAGACCATTCCTCAGAGGATCCCCCAAAAAAGACATTAGAAAATTTTCATTTTTCATGCTGGTTTGATAGAACCTAAATAACTTTCCTCAAACAACCACTAAAACATTACCACACATTTAACCAATAACTGAACTGCTTACTTTGGCATGTTTACATGACTGATGACAGTGGATATCACTTTCAGATAAGGTTTAAATTAGCAAAATGTCTGTGTTGCGGAAGCGGTTTGTCTCTGTTTGTTTGTTTATTTGGGAGAGGGCCACAGGAAGGAGTCGGACAAAGGGTGAGAGAGAGAGAGAGAGAGACACACACACACACAAACAGAGAGAGAGAGAGAGAGAGAGAGAGAGAGAGAGAGAGAGAGAGAGAGAGGGGGAAATGGGAGGAGACAAGTGGATTAAAAAGTAACAAGAAGATAAAGAGTGTCACAGTTCGACAGTATCTGACTCTTTGATGTGAGGAAACTCTCAAAGGGGATCTGTTCTTCATTCTTAGAAACTCCCAGTGGAAGAGTAATTAGGTGTTTGTATATGTTGGCGAATGTCCCACTCAGGAAATGTCGGTTTTCTTGGATGACCCTCAAGAACACAGACATTTCTGTTAATTCATTAGGATCAGATCAACTGAGTCATTCAGTTTTTCCATTTGGGTTTCCAGCATCAGAATTGCTGAATGTCAGACTTTAAGGTAAAATAACTGAGTGAGTAAGAGGGATGACATTCATCAGGTCCTTTCTGTCATTCACAGTGATACTCGAGCATCTGTCTTGAGGTTCCACTGCCTGTTTCAAGGCCAACTGACTGGTTATCAGATTGTATTTGTTTTTTATTTGCTTTTAATGTCCTCTCTTATGTGTCTGGTTTTACTTTAGCTCTCTATACAGCACTTTGTATTCAGCTGTGGTTGTTTTTAAGTGCTTTAAAGTTGGTATATAGTATGGTATAGTATCAAAATTGACAACTTTCCCTATGACATGGGTCCACATAGCAGGATACAGATGCCTTTGAGCATAGCCTGCTGTACAGCTCTTCATGCATACAACTACATGTCAAAATGACACTGACCACAAATCCATGGTTGGATGCTGAGTGGAACCATACCACCTTATCCCTTTCTTACAATAGTTGCTGTATGATTTCAATCAGCATGTATCATCTATACTGTTGGGCAGTAATGTGTTACCAATCCAGACACACTGAAGAAAGAGTATCAGTCTGATCAAGCAAGGTTACCCAGTGAGCTGTTTCTTTTTTCCATTTTAATTCATTGTTTTAATCTTAAATCTTTCTCACAAAAGCTCCTCTGGGGATGGATGTAGCAAATTAGCATCTGTTGTGATCATAATAATTTGCTCACCAGATGTCTGTTTTCCCTGTTTGTCGGTGTGTATTGCATCAGTCACTAAAAAATAAACCATAAACAACTGTTATAATGAAAAATCCTAGTACCAGCATAATGAAAAGGTTGTGACACACAGACATAAACCACACACATTTATAAAAGCACACATTCACACTTAAACACACAGATATATGAGCATCTTTCCACAGAGGCTTAGAAGCAAATGAAGTGATTAAAGGTTTCAGCTGAGGGTGAATGAAAAAATGGTGTCTCTGGAATCATCTTAGGTCATGCAAAGTGGAGGAAGAGAACAATTACAGACAAGAAGAGGGAAGGAAGAGACAATGGGGGAAAATGGGTGGGGATGGTGATTTAACCATGCAGAGGACAGATAGACAATGAGAAAAATTGTGAAACAACTGCACAGAGGGAACACTTGGGTAAAAGAGGGAGGAAATTTACAGTAGAAAGAGAAGCAGGAGAAGAGGGAGAAAAACAGATGCTGGAGAGGGTAGACCTTGAAGAGGAAAGGGAAAGTCCTCTGCCAGAATACTTGGACACAGTTCCAGAAACTCGGCACCAGAAAGTCACTACACTTCTGTGTGTGTGTGTGTGTGTGTGTATGATTATAAATGTGAGAAGCGTTGTGGTTGGCAGAAGGGACAGTCTCCATTAAATGTGAGCAAGGAAGCAAAATCAGGCAAGCTGAAGCACGTAGCAGAGAGACTTTGATACCAGATGTGCTGCTCAGAGAGATCCAGGCACACTCTCAAGGATCTTATCAAACACTGTACATGTACGTTATAGTTATTAAACAGGTTTGCGGATATCTAGGTGTTAACAGAGTTGTAAAGAGCTCTGCTTTTAAATTTTCAAGAGATGTGATAGTGGGGATAGGTAGATGATGAGTTCAGGGTTGGGGACTGACAAAGAACTGCTACAAGATGCATGTTTAGTCTAATAGCTGATAAGTTTCACTCTGGCTTTTACTGGTTCTGTCATGTTGTGCATCTGCTCCCCCTGAGCCCTGATGCCTGAGCATAAAGCATATTTTGGTTCCCGAGAGGGCACTTAAGTATATTTTGGCTCCTGAGAGGTCAGTACATGTTTTGGCTCACAAAAGGGCACTTTAGCATTAGCGTAGTACTGATCGATCGATCAGGCCCAATCCCGTCGTTTTCGTAATCTCGGTATCGGCTGGGAAAATATCCGGACATCTAGTGTTGTTGTTAGCTTTCTGTTATTGTTAGCCACGCTTCTTCCCCCTCTTAAAGGTCACTTTCAGGCGCCGCCCATTAGCAAATCTACAAGCTCTCAGCGCGTTGCGAAAGAAGCTCTGTGAGCTTGCCAATCTGCGTTTTTGGCCTACGTCATTGTCGTGCGACAAGTTTTATGTTGCTCGGCGCGAGAATAAATGAGGAGGATGTTATTGCAGATCAACGGAGACAATGTCCGAAGTTTGGGAGCACTTTAAATTTGTAAGCGAAGGCAGTCCAACAGCCAGATGCAACGTTTGCCAGGCAGACGTTCCACGAGGAGGAACGAGCAGGTCGTCAATCAACACGACAAACCTTATTCGACACCTGAAGAGCAAACATAAAGAGACATGGGATGTCAACCTTTGAACTTAGTAGGTAAACTACCTCTTTTTAAGTGAATTCTATTAATGTTTTGTTCTTGCATTATTCTGCACTATTTGTTTAAGTTCACGTTTGTATATTTTATGGCACCAGTGCTGATAAGTCAATTGTTTTGATGCAGTGAAAAGAAATATATGTCCATGTTGGAGGGAATGGAAAATAAAAGAAAACTGGGACACTTTAAGTTTTAGTCCTTTTTTTTCCTTTATGCATTGCCAAAATGTATCTGATCGGTAAAAACTAACGGAAGTGATCAGACTTGTATCAGGAGCTGGAAAAAAGTGATAAGATCAGGAAATATTAGGATCAGCAGATACTCAAACTTAAATGATCGGGATCGGATCAGGAGCAAAAAGAAACCCTGATCGGGACATCCCTATTTAGCATGCATTTTAGTTCCTGAGAGAGCGCTTTGGTGAATTTCGGCTTCAGAGCGGACACTTGGACCTGTGATGGTGATTGATGATTATCTCCCTTCAGTAATTTGGGTCCTCTGAGTTCTCACTGATTGCATGATGGGCCCACCAATTCAGTCACTTGTGTGCAAAATTCATATTTACATGTATATATGCAGCTTACCATCAAAATATTCTGGAGATGTTGGGGGTGTCTTATGTGTGTGGCTCCATAAAACTTAATGCCACAATACAGTCACACGTCTGCTAGGTAATGGGACTTTTTGAGGACTGGATCGGATGAAGGGGATTTTCACTGGGGAACGTGTGAGTGAAGGGAAGAGAGGAGATTTTTGTTTTGGGGAAAAAAAAGTGTGTGAGAGGCATGTGAGAAGTTACAGGAAAAGAGTTGGTCCAGAAAGGATAGAAGTGGGATGTATGAGAGAAAGGAAAATATTTCCAAATAATATCATTGGGTAAGTTACATTACATCATTAATAGCTGTTTAAGCATGACTTTGTCTATTTTTCTCTGAGTCTGTTTTATTCAGCCCTTTCATCTTCAGTACAGACCCTGAGTCTCGTCTGTAGAGCCACGTGAGGGGAAAAGGCTGACCAAGGTCATTGTCTCTGTGAGCAGTAATCACCAATCTAAGGAAGAGTGCTTTTAACTTGTTTTTCATCTGTTTGGTAGGTTTAGGCATAGGAAGTCCTATTTTATGTTTAGGGAGAAAAAAGAAAAACGAAGATTATAGTCCTGTGTCAAAGTAATGTAAAGCTTGACACATCCCCTGACCCAAACAGCAAGTCAAAGGCAATACTGCTCCTTATGGCAAGATGTTGCTGTTACTTAATTTGTCCAAAACCCCTTCCATGCATGCACCTTGCCCCTGAAAATTTCTCAACTTTTAATCAACTTCAACAATACAAACAAAACAAATTTTACACCAATTTTACAACTATGAATAATCTTGTTACAGATGAATTATCCTTAAACACATTTTATCATTTATCAACGGCAGCCTTTAAAAATACAGCAAGAAATCCTTCTTGAGTTGATGGATTATTCTCTCTGACCAACTTTCTCTTCCGCAGTTTCATACATTTCCCAGAATCTGTGACTCTGATGGAAAAGAAACCATTGTGGAAGTTGCTGGCACTTTTCCCACAGCCACTGTAATTTGTCTACATGACGCTGTACCATTACTCTAAAACTAAAACTAAAACTGATCCACTGTTCAATCTCCAAACATTCAAAGCTGTCTGTAAACATGAATGATGGATTCACATTTTGGACCAAAGTGGAGATCCACGATGTACTTTTCTTTTTTATTAGCCAAATAAATCTGAAAAACACCCAACTAGTCTATAAAGTAGGAATTTTTTTCAGATTAGTGTCATTTCACGTTTTTTTTTAAAACAAAGAAAAGCATTGCAATGCCAGAGGCTCACTCACATTCTCACGTACACACATACTCACAAACAACCAGAGCAGCAGACTGTGTCCATCTATGGTTGGGGAAAGAGTACAGGGGTCCACAGAATGTCGGAAAGAGGGATGAATCACTGTTTGATTTTCACCCCAGACTTGTTTTAAAACTTGTTGAGTTGTGATAAAGTTTGTGTCGAAGTTTGTGTGTAGCAGACCATGAACGAAGTCTCCAAATGCTGCGACAAAACAAACACAAAGTAATTTGGTTCACAGCTGATTAAAAATGAGTGGTTTTCTTTGGTATGAGCGAGTGGGTTAAAGCTGAGCACAAGTGACTAACTCTTTCTAGCATTTTCTCTCAGACCCATCTACAGTATCCCATTGTACTAGTTCCTGTTTTGAATAAAAAGGAAATTTCTTTCTGTTTTACATTTCACAGCTTTTTTAAAGGGTAAGTTTTGGAAACATGTAGGATGACAAGCTCCAAACCACGTCGATTGTACGTCAAAAGGAAAGTGAATCAGCCGTGTTGCTTCAGAGGGGACTTTTGGGAAGAAAAAAATGTCTGAACAATCAATGAAAAACATTTTTCGCAAGATTCGTTTTCTCATCTGTGATGTGTGTGCAAGGTTACTGTAAATGGGTGAAGAGAAAAACATTTTAGGGAAATCATTGGGTTTCCCTTTGGATTACAAGGCACAGCTTGTTGACTGTGTTGATCAGTTCAATTCTTAAGGTGGCCTACAACCAATCACTATCAAGAATAGACGATCTCTAAATGTTAAGGCACACGTTTCAAAAAGTATATATTTCCCCAAGTAATCAAGTTAGTTTACTTTATTCAAGTGTGACATCACAGTGGTCCTGCCCATATAAATGGTCACTACCAGTAAGGTTGAATTGATTTGGAGATGACAAAAGGATCTTTAAAATATCTGACACTCAAACAGATTTGGATGTGACTTTTTCCATGTCTTGAACTCTTAATTTTGCAAACAAAGGTGGACTGTTGCAGTGGCTGAAAATTACTATTTGCGTCCACACTCACATCTGAGTCACTGAGGTTGTGAGCCTTCTCATTTACCCGTCTCTCCGCACCATGTATTATCAGAGGGATTAATAAAGAGCTGTAAGAGAGTGGGCCGCCTGCCTTATGTTCAACAGTCACTCTTCTGTTCTGATGGCAGAGCAGAGTTTTTGGGGGCAGGTCACTGCACAACATCAAAAGAAGTGACCTGATTTATTTGTACTGGTTCAGTGGACAGGTAGCAAAGGAACAGAAGCTCCTCTAATAATGTGGCCCATGCAAAGACATGAAAAGAACTGGAGCCATCCCTTGATCTCTTCTGTTTACTGCACACAAACACATCCCATACACTTCTTTACTTTTATGGTGTAGTGGGCTTATCCCCCTCCTCAACAGAGATCTACAGGAATTCAACTTGTTCTTTTAGTCAGGCTCTATTCTTTCAAACACATAATCTTGGATTCAGTGATTGCATTTTATATATAAATATGTATATTACATGCAGGTGAATCTCAATAAGAATGAAAATATCAAAGTATATTATTTCAGTAAGATCTTATAGATTCAGTTCTCCTAGAGCAAAGTATTCTTAATTTTATTTTTAATGGTTATAGCTTCTATTTAATGCAAACCTAAAGTTCATTATCTCATAACATAGAACATTTTGTGGGATCAATAAAGGATGATTTGTAAGACAGAAATGTTGGCCTTCTGAAAAGTACGTTCAATTACATGCACTCAGTACCTATGTGGAGCTACACCTCCATGAATAACTGCATCAATGCAACATGGCATGGAGGCAATCAACCCTTAGTTTACAAGATAAAAGTTTTTTGCAATATGCTAATTCTTTGAGATATGGAATTTGGAGCTTTCTTTAACTGTCAGACATAATTGTCACAGTTAAATTGTGTTAATCCGTTCTTAATTTCTTTCCCTCTCAGCTCACCTATCTTCACACTTGAAAATGACCCTAGATACAAACTGATATCAACACAAAAATAACAGATGAAAATGGAACAAAACTATTCTGATGGGATTATTTATTAAAAAAATACACACTTTGTCAAAACCTTAGACTGACTCATCACTCATTAACCGATCTCGTAGACTTGTTAGTAGCTTTGATTGCTGGTGTTCTTAAGGGAACTAAAATCATGATGCTTAGCTCCTGCCTAGCCAGTTGATGGATTTCCAGTGCTCCTGGACTATGTGCTTTTGAGCCATCTGGAATTATGTTATGTGTGTGTATCCATGTGTGTGAGTGTGAGTGTGCGTGTGTTCATATCCATGTATTTGCCAGTCTGTTTCCATTTATTGGTTTCCGCTCAGACCAAACTGACTCATGCAGGTTATGATGTAACACTACTCTTCAGCAAAAGGTAGAAAGAAAATAACGGTAAAGCAGGATTTTGATTTGCGGTTCTTTTGCCTTGAGGACGCTTTTCAGTGAACTTCAGATTCCAACTTCGTTTCCCAAGAGTCAGAAGTTTTATTTCATATTACCCTGATTGAAGACTTTGCTACTATAACACTGGTGAAATATTTGATAGGATCTCCTATAGAAAAAGTAGCACCACATAGAAAGAAAATAAAACAAATAATCAGTGTATTTTGAGGCGTAATATGGGAATTATTCAAGACTGGTTGGTTTTTACTGTTCCTGCATTTCCGCTTACTTTGTTATTTTTAGATTTTACTTTTGGGATTTTCTTTTAGATTGGGTAGTGACCAAAAGAACAAGACTGAATATGAAAGGCTGAAATGAGCTTTCTACACAGGGTGCTTTGGCTCAGCCTTTGAGATAGGGTTCAAAATGGATGGATGGATGGATGGATGGATGAATATTCAGATGCTACAACAAGCCTGGTCAGACCTTCTTCCACAGACTGAGTTTTCCACAGACTACTTTTCCACTTAAAGAGATATAATGTATAAAACAACTCTGAAAACTCTCCAATGATAAATAATAACAACATAAATGTAAAAGAGTTTTTGTCAATTACATAACTAGTTTGTTTTGTCATCCTTGTTGATGTCTTTTCCCTTGTGGTTGTGGATGGAAAAAATTTGATGTGAGAAAGGAAGATATTTCTCAACCTCTTATCCCACAAGTGTTTCAGTGTCCTCCACATAATGTGGTCACAATTGTCACAAAATGCATGTTAAAAGTCTCCTACTGCTGCTGCCTCCAACTCACACACACTCTCACACACTAAACATATGCATCTGTAGTTAAAACACCTCAAATTAGACCATGAGTCAGAAGTTTGAGGGAAGTCATCCCTCCCTAGTTTTCATGACTTTCCATGCCCTCTGTGCTGTTTTTTCAAGAACATTTCAATGACTCACCCAAACACTCATGCAAAATGCTGATGGATTCCTTTCTTTATTCCTCCCCTCTATTTTCACCCAAACTCTCATTCTCTTATGTTTTCTCTTTCTCATGGTCTTCCATAAAGTCTGGTTAACTCCTCAAGTTCTGAAATCAAGTTATGACTCTGGAATTCCTGAGCAGTGTTATACATAACCATGGACACACTTATCCAGGTCTCTCTTGGCAACTATTCTAGGGTTTATATTTATTTGTTCAAAGGAAGACAATCAGAAACAGAAAGTGTGAGTCACTATTTCAAAATGCAGCTTACTTCATACCTTATAATAGTACTCTACTTGTTTTAGTTTGTTGAATTTAGAAATGAGAATGATTTGTCAAGCAGGGAGAGAAATTATGTCCAGTCACTCGTAAAATACTCATTAATAAAACTTAACGTCTTTTCCCTATTTGTAATATTATCTTGTGAGCTTTATCTGCACATTTGTCTTGCACATTCATATGGAAATGAAGATGTTAAGTATTTCCAGGTCAGACAGAGGCGACAGGGTCAGACAGGTCACCGTCTGAGCACATACATCTTCCTTAAGTTGTCCAAAGAGCACATTGTCCATTCAGCCCCCAAGAAAGTAGCATTTTTCAACCCTTCCCTAAGTTCACAATTCAAACCCTTACTTTTATTCCTCTAACACAGAGGTTCCCAAACTTTTTCTGCCCGAGACCCAAAACAGAAATGAGGTGTCCCCCAGGACCCAAACTCGACCTCCCTTTGTATCTGACCATTTACAATCCTCTGCACCTGAACAGCCACACACACAAATACACACACTAACAGCATCTAATCAGAATTATACCAGAACAGCCACACACAGTCACAGCATTTCATTATTCATACAGCTGAACACTCAGAAACACACACATAAACACACACACACACAAAATGTCATTATTCAAACACCTGAAAACACACACACAGCATCTTATCACTGTACACCTGAACACTCTCACTCACACACACACACACAAACACACACACATAGCATCAAATACACAAGCGCGCGCACACACAACTGTCCCACTAGTTCGTTAGCGATGTGGGCTAGTTAGCCGTTAGCTCGGAGTTTCAGACTTCGGGGTGACGAACTCACGAAACACACCTATTTTTTAAATGCAGCACATACAAACACAACCTGACAATTTACGTTACTCACCTTTCCGCTGTCAAACACTTATTCCTGAATGATTTTTCTTTAAACTCCACGGGTCTCCTGTATATTGAGGCTGCCTGGCATGAAGATGGCGGCACAATTTATCAAATTTCATACTCTCAATACTGAGCACCTGGACATATAAAATACATCGAGGTCTGTCCTCTCCATTTCTAATGGCTTTTGTAAAGCCAACTTTAATTAAATCTTCTTAAAACTAACGTTTAGTCATCACGAATGCCGCCGTTGGGAGAAGGATACTCCCGCTCATTCAGTCGTTTTCCGGTGGGCCGGAGGGCACGCGCCACAGTAACGGTCACTGCGGCGGCAATGATAGAGAGAGAGAGAGAGAGAGAGAGCGATGCACCTGAGACAAACACTGAACAACTACATGAATGTTCTCTAATTCTCTGAATTTGGGACATTAATTTACAAATGTGTTACACATTTTACTCCACCCAATCAAAATCGGTCCGCGACCAATAGTTTGGGAAACGCTGCTCTAACACAATAATCCAATGCTGGAAAAGTAATACCAACTACGAGATATGTTGCATTTTGCAGTAACAGACACCTAATCTGGGAAGCAACATATCAAAATAAACTAGACTGACTTGCGTTCCCAGACCAGTAGTCAAATTTTAAACACTGCCCCAGACTTATGAAAACAAGAACTTCTACCATATATAGTGAAGATCCCAAGAGGCTTTTAAACTCCTTTGCAGCTGGTAAGTTAGGAAGGATTTGTTTCTGAGTCTGGGTTCAAACTAAAAGGAGGTTAATGGTATGGTTATAACTGAACCATATGTTACTTTTGAAATCATATACTCCAGGTTGTGTTTGGGATTTTTGCTAACCAATAATTCTCCTGTTCCAGAGAACAAAGTGACCAAAATGTCATCTTTGTGGTTGATTAAGATTAAAAAAAGTATTGGACTTATGATCTCAACCTTATTCACAGTTCTGCTCTGCAAAAGTTAATTCCAGGTCACAGCCAACCAAACATGAGGCTTTCACACATATTACGTATTCAGACCAAAGCCATCTCATATCAACATACTGAGCTGTGGATTATGTTGCAAACAAAAAGCATTGCATCAAATGTGATTTTTCAATTTTAAAGGCTTTGCAGATTACAAAACAACACACAGTGGTTTGTTGGAAAGGATTTTCCAATCACACAAAGTTATTACTGCAACTTTTCATTTGTTATCACTGATGCAATGTCAAGTAAGGAAAACATATTTCAGATCACTGAATAAAACGATGACACCATCTGCCTGTGTATTTGAAAAGTAATAACAAAGGTAGGAGCACCAAATGGACCTCTCTGTGTTGACCTCCTGCAGTATTTCCAGACTGACCTCATCGGAAGAAGTGAAATATTTATGTTTGCATGCAGAGATTATGCCGGTGAGAAAATAGCCACAGGCTTCCCAAAGTGGAGGTCACTACACAATATAATCAAACTGTGGGCATGATTCAGCATCTGTAAGGCCCAGAAATAAATCATTTCACCCTGTGTCAGAGTGATTGACTGCTAAGGCTACATCTGAGATATCTCTCAAGTTTCCCAGAGAAAATCCAGCATGTTTGCTTTTTATGATTTGTCCCTCTATACCCATGATGCTGACCAGTGAGAGCCCAGAGCACTCTGCACTAAAACGTCCCATGTGTAAACAAAACAAAGCTGCATGCCAAAGTAGAATGAGAGAGTTGGTGCTCATAGGATATGGGATGAGCAGCAGCTTGAAAATCATTAAAAAAGTTTAAGTAAAAATCTACACTTGCTCTTCTTGAAAGATTATGAATAACATTTGAAATACATAAAAATGGAACAACTGCTTTTAAAACAGACAAACAATTAAACAAACAAACAAAAAACCCATCAATGACCACAGCTGTTTTATTGTTGGCACCTACAGAGGAAGAGTTTGACAACAGCTGCTTCAGGAGGAAGAGCTGTAAATCTGTTTGATCAGTTTGAGGTGCCGTAAGTGTCTTTAATAGCCTTCAAAGAGGGTAAGTGGGCAAGTAAGACGAGGAATACATGGTGCTGAAAGGACACATTATAACTTGCAACGATCTGTGATAGCTGGAGAGATGGACACACAGACACACACACACACACACACACAAATCATCCTACCCTCTTGTGACGCCTAACTTCCTCTCATCCCGCTTACATTCCCTGGGGGTTTGACAGCCCTGTGCATTATGGTCTGTCATTAGGAGATAAATAGCAGTGATGACATCATCTGTCTATTTGTTTACAGGGGGTGAGGGGAAGATGAGGGGAAGGGATGAAGGAAGAGGGAGGGATTGGGAGCATCTGAGGAAGTGTTGGGAAAGACATGGGGTCTTTCTCAACCCCCCTGCACAAACATACACACTGGAACAGAGTGAACTCATGTTCACACTCAGCCGACTGATGCATCTCTAGGTTTACATTTACTCAGCTTACTTTACTATTTGATGTGCAAAAAATGTACTTTTCCTTTCTTTATTTAATGATGAACTCATAAAAACCACAAAGGTCAACATCATCCCAATTTTTTTGTAGATTTTCATGGCTTTCACTGCTGCAAGTAGGTTTGTGTCAAACAAGGCAATTTACAATTTGCCACAGAAACAACCTTTGTTTAAATTATCAACAGTAAAGAGCCACTGTGTTTCTATGAAAGCCAGTAGGATGAGTGGAAGAAAAATATATAAACAGCAATAAATAATTTAGAAACTGTTTAATGTTAGTGAAGTGATCCCAAGCATATATACAGCACCTATAAAGTCTTTGTTTGAAGAAGTTACTTTGTACATATCATTTTACACAGGCAGTGACTATTTGATGGTTCTAATTGTCATTCTCTTTAGCATAATCACCATGCTAATGTCTTTGCATGCTTGCAAATAAAGGTAGTTGAGTATGGAGATAGTTCACTGGGTGGTTTGGGAAACAGGCCAAGAAACACTCTAGGGCTTAAGTAGAAAAGAGAATGTTACAGGAAGCATTCATAAACCTTGAATAAGCAAACTGAAGCTACTTTTCTGCCTAGTTTGTTTAGCCTGCGGTAAGTAACACTTATATATAATCAAATACTCACATTTTACTCTCACTGATATTTGCTTTCAGAGCTGAGATGCTTAGTCTATAGATGAGCTTTTCAATTAAGTCCAGCTTACCCCTGTATATTATTCTACAAAGTTTTGATATGTCAGGACTGCACTGGTAAGACTGCCGTATGTTTTTGATATTTCTCCAAAAGAATTTCTCTTTCTTTAGTTCTTTTTTTCTTTCTCTCTACCCTGAATTTCTTCACTAATTTTTCATTCTCTATTTTATTTTACTTTCTTTTAAACTATGTGTTAACTTCTTTGTCTTTCTCACAGTCTGTCTTTATCTCTGTATCTGCTTTCTCTCTTATAGAATAGGGGAACGATGTCATGTCACCTGTTTTCTTTCTGTTATATGTGACTTACAATAAATAGATCAGAGGGTCTTCTATAGTCCTATGCAGTGTGTGTAGCGACTGTACAATTCTACACTTTGATTTTTTTCCAACTATTAACCATTAAAAGCACAGGCTTCCAATTAACCTGAATGATGATAATAATAATTGTCAATATTTCACTGCAACTGTTAAAAATGTAGCGGTATCTACAACAAAAAAGGAAATTTCCCTTTAAGTTTTCCTGAATTAGTTTACAAGTAACAATGTTTTTCATGATGAATGTATACTTGAGAGAGGTGACACAATCAACTGTCCCCAAAACACAGGACTAACTCAGAACATTCAGCGCTCATTAAAAAAACAAAAACCTTTGAGTCATGATTTCCAAGGTTGAAAAACAAAACACTGGTCCTCTGTCCCATGACAACAACAGTGGAAGTGGTCTCTGAGGTGTATATGACACACTGAAAAGTTCCACGTGCATCTAAGATAATTCATTGGTTGTGGATCTGAATCACTCATATCTGTGGTGTCCTGGAGCTAAGAGCTGTGGAGGTGGTCAGGGGCCATGTTGTTCTCACGCTCTGTGGGGCTCTCTTGTGATGTTCCTGCATGTCTCAAAAGCAAACGACTGTGGGTAAGGTCACACAGAGGGGGCAGCGGCAGAGTCTACACGGGTGAAATTTACCCCCAAATATTTATATTCATCATCTTTTTTAGCTTATTAGCTTGAAAAGAGTTTACACAATCTAACATCCATGGTTTCAACATCACAACCATCAAATGATCCAAACCCAGAATCTGTGACAGGGCATTGACAGTAACTGCTCTTTGAGCTACTGTACAGATGAACGATAAGAGGACATTAAGTTTGCCTGAGTGCCCCTCAGGGATTTATGGTACATTTTGAACAGCTCTGAACAGTTGAGATGTTTTTGAAGATACCCAGCTCCATTTTATCCAACTAGAAGTAGTGTGGAGTCTAACCTCTTTATCACTTCATCTGTCCTCGCACTGTGTCCTCATTTCCCAGGAGGATGGGGAGGCCCGAAGACGTAGGATAAGAAGGCAGGGGGAGGGAAACAGAAGAGAGGCTGGGGGGAATACAACTTCTGATGCATCCTGAATTGGTTGTGTGCTCCTGGGGTACCCATCGAGCTCTCTGTGCAATGCGGTCTCAATGCACCTTATAATGCCTCCTCACAACAAGATCAAAAGTGTTGAAGTGGCTGCTGGTTGCAGAAAACATGGCCATGACCACAAAGTTAGCTTGTGAAACTGAATTTAAAAAAAATATTACAATTTATTATGAAATGCAAGGAGACAGCATCTGCACAGAGAGCTCAGTGAATGTACTCCAGGAGCACTCACCTCAAGACGCCTCCACTGTCCATCAAGCGCTGCAGGGGTGGCTGCTGAAGTGGTTGGAATCCCCAGCTGGCTTTATCTTGCAATTTAAATCATAAAATGAAAATCAGCCTGTGAGCCTCAATTCAACTTGCCTTTACCTGTTCTACATAAAGAAAAAGTATTGAAAAACGTACAAATTTTCATTCGTTTTCATTTCAAAAAGGAAAAAAAAAATAGACGTGTGAGGATGGAGGAATTCAAGCCATTTCAAAAATGATGAAAGAGCATAAAAGTTGGATAAGAGGAGCATACTGATCAAAAGCTAATGTAAGGAAAATCAGATTACTTGCGCAGCTGCTGTAGAGACATTGCAGCTGTGACCTCTTTGTGTACCCCTGTCCTTTTTCTCATGGAGATCTTTGTGAATGTGTTGTGTAATCTAACAAAGTTACAGTATGATTTCCACATATCAGCATAAAAATTTACTAGATCTGCCCAAATTTCACAACTTCCCTCCTTCCTGTATCCCTCCTTTGTGTAGGCAGTTCTGTTCTTTAGGATTATTCATGCCTCCCTGAGCATTGAACTTAAAGGGGAAACTTTTCAAGAGGTTTCAAGTATTCTCTTTTGCTCACTCTTTCTTTTAACTTTCAGTTTTACATCACTCTTTCTCTCAACTCTCCCTGACCTCTCACTAGGACTTATACCGATCCAGGGCTAGGAAGTGTGACTTACTTAATTTCTGTTTTTTTATATTCTTGATATTTGATGTTTACTCATACATGTTTGTATGAAGAGAGTACAGTTCAAACCTGAGTACTTAAAGTTAACTGCTCTGCATAACAACACTGAAAGTACAAGCTGTATGCAGTCATGTGTGTGAGCTTTAACCATCATGTACATGCTCAAGGCGCCAAACACCGTTACCAACCTTGTTACTGGAAATGATGGCTCTAAACTGTCATTGAGACCGTCCTGTGACATTGACTTTAAACGGCACCATACCCCTTAAAACCAGATTCTATGACCATAAGAATGTTTGTACATTTGCATGCAAAGCCACAATAGCCCAGTTAGATTGCACAATAACCAGATCATGGCTTAAACCAGGGATATCTGGCTTCATGATTATTCCTCCCAGCGTTGCAGTAGCAGAAGTCATTAAGACATGGCAACCACAGAGGAAATGAGCTCAGTTTGGTGTGTAGTCATGTGAGGATGTTAAAAAGATACAAAACTATGGTGAAAACATGATTAA
This sequence comes from Thalassoma bifasciatum, assembly GCA_008086565.1. Lineage (NCBI taxonomy): Eukaryota > Metazoa > Chordata > Actinopteri > Labriformes > Labridae > Thalassoma > Thalassoma bifasciatum. The sequence goes on along the minus strand of RPOG01000113.1, from coordinate 778,565 downwards.
CTTTTATGTTAAAAAGACCAAGTTACTGTATTTTAGAGCATAAATGTCAGACATAAACTGTAAAAGATGAATGAAATTAAAAGCAGAGGGATTTATTCAATCTTCTGGGTGGTGCCTGTAGTTGGCTTTGGTGGACTGGATAACTATGGTTTGATGAAATGTATCTCCCTTAAGATTGATATGATGATGTTGATGATTATGTCATTATAACAGCATGAGGCAATCACATGTTTTTCTCTCCTTTTCTACCAGGCCTCAAAATGATCTGGGAAAGAAACTTTACAATCTTCCGTCATGACGATCTCTCATTCTCAAGTTCAACACAGAAACATGTTCATGTCAAAGCCTCAACAGACAGCGAGGCATGCACACAAGGTGTAAAATTGCTGTCAGTAGTACATCACATGACCTTTAACCTCCTAACCTCAACATGACATCGCCATCCGACAAACATGTCCTTATATAGGTGAGTGTATCCTGAGAGCTTGAGGGGGGGACATGGAGAGAAAGACCCGAGAGTGAGGCCAAGAATCACGGGATAGTAGTTGTATATGTGCAGTTAGATAGACAAGCAGATTGCATTTACACTGATCTCCTCAAGTGAAAACATATGTGTGGCTTTGCTGTTCGGAGGGGGTGCACACTCATTCCTCAAGCTTACAACATTTCTCAAAAATCTGTCCACACAAAAGCTCCAGTCAGATTGACCTGCACGAACATCCTTTCAAATAAAATGACTCATCCTTGTTGGTCCGTGCACGTGCCAGCCAACAGACTCCCGTGCACAGGACAATATGCAACAGATGGGTCCTCAGATTTCCTGCCTCGCAGTAAATGACCCAAACAGTCTTGGAGGGGCTCGATTTCCTTGGAAGCATTGCTCGATTGCCTTGATTCAGCAGTTAACTGATGAGATGAGTCATCTGATTTACAGCTGGAACAGTTGATCTCATTTCAGGAAGCAAATAATAACCATTAGTTCTTTCTTTCTTTTTTTGTCATGAATAATCTATTTTGACAGCATTTTTTTGACAAGACATTTGAGTGATGCATGTGTTGATTACAAGATGAGAGGCTACCAGAAGAGTAACAGGTAAATATCTGTGGAGTAATGCAGAGACTCGCTATGAGTGAGTGTCTCACCTTCAAAGTTGTCTAGACATGACTGAAGATACAGCAGGACGTTAGCACCTGAGGATGGTTGGAGGAGATTGCAAAATACTGTCTGCCATCACTTTCTTCGATGTCTAAATGTAGAAATATTAAACAAACTATCAGGCTCCAACTCTGTTCTGAATTTATCTTGGTGACAGACAAAGAAAGTCCCCTTCAAAAAGAAGCCACAAATGTAAAGTGGAAAAGACACCTCTTGTTGATCTTGTATACTGTTGGGCTGCCTTAAAATTGTATGTGAAGTTGAAAAATACACTTTATCCCTCTAACACAAACAGAAGTTATCTTGTCTTGTGTCAACCTTTGTCTAATTTTAATCGATTTACATTTGTTAATTTACTCAACTTTTCGTGGCAGTTGTTTGAATTAACAAATAATTTTTGTTCCAACTGAACAATTCAATTTGTGTCCCATGGAGCTCAAACCATCTATGACACTGGATAACTCTCCTGTGTACAGCAGAGTCTCAAATCTACTGCCTTTCCTCCTCACTCGTGGTGTAACTGTTAGGTTTTAAAAACAGGCTGACCTCTTGACTTGCACATTTCAGAAGTGAGCTTCTCTCCCTGATGTATCAGTTCAATAAAAGCCTGGACATATAAACGCTTTCCAGACATTGAAACTCTGAGCTACTGGAGACTTTCCAGACACTGACGCCACTGACCTAATTCCTGCAGATCTCTCCCAGGGATTTATGAAATCTATAGGCCAAAACAGTACGTAGTGTCAACCTCCTTCAGAGAGACAGTGCTGCTGCACTGAGCAACTTGATGCCAACACTAAATGACAGAGGCTGGCATGGCTTTTTCTCCAGAAATAAGCCGAAGAAGCTGAAACGATTCAACAGTTTCACAAGTTCTACACTTTTTCCACATGTAGTGTGTTTCATTTGCAGTCAACAGAGTGCTGAAGTGTCTTCTTCCAGCTTTAAACAGAAAAACAAGTGGGTTTGTCCAGCTTAAAGACTCAAAAAAGAAACAAGTACAGCAAAGCATCAATCAAAGAGGAACAGGAGCATGCAAATGTTTGAAAAAGTCAACTTGCAAGCACACCTGGGACTCTTTAGACACAATCTGTGCAGACATACAAGTAACTAAGGAAACAGTTAAATTAAAGGATGTTTGGGTTTGGGTTTTCTCCCTGAACATAATCTCTAGAGGGGAGATGAGAGAAGGGCTGTGGCCAATAAGGTCCTTAACCCCAAACGTTTACAGTAATAGCGTGGGCTGTGGCCGTGGGGTTTCACATGGTAGACCGGGTGGGGTGATCAATTAGCAAATAGGGCATTGTGTCCGCATCATGATTTCAGAGATATCCTGAGGTTTATTTACCTCTGTGTTGCATGGAGACTACCATGGCATTTTAACAAACAAAAAAAGAAAGACGCTTTTCAAGAGTGGAAATTTGCGTAATCACCTTGGAATCGTAAAAAGTTTGTGTGGCTCACTTCTTCGACGCGCTGCGTGGGTTGTCTGTCTCTTTGTTGGACCTCCCTCCTCCGTCTGAAGCTAAGCCATGCCCAGATAAATCACTCCCCCAGACTGCTAACCTGCACACTGGGGCCGGAGAGCGGAGAGGGGCGGATTGAGCTGGAAGGTGGGAGCGCGACATTACAGAAAAGTTTGCACTGGAACCGACTTCTCCCCCGTCCCTGGTGAAACATACTTTACACAAGGAGCACCTGTAACTACATTCTGTAAAAAAAGAGGGTCTGACACTTAACAGTATGTCCGGCAGCACCATTGCCAGGGTGCTGGTTGCGCTCTGTATCGGGAGTGCGGTGAACTGCATGCCCAAAGGGACGCACAGGGATCGGCGACAAGCGCAGCAGCATCATGTCTCATCAGTCTCTCAGGGTAAGTTTTTTTTTTTCCCCTTACAGTATTTGTTAGAGGAAAAAATGATTCTACAATGAATGAAATCCAGATCAGTGTGAGATGAATCGAATTTGTGTTAAGATGATCTTATCTTGATAGAAAAGCCAAATTTAACTCATTTGATCGCGCACATTATGTCTCCCCTGAGTGATATGTAACTATTCAAGCCTCCTGTTGAAAAGTATCATTTACATCTGGTTAACCTTGTGCCATTTCTGTCAGCCAATGCCACATAAATTGCAAAACTGATTTAATTTTGGAGTCACCAACCCAACTCCCGAATCGTTTGTGGTCCCTCCATTCAACCCTGCGGATCAAAGCTTCTTGTGACAAAGAAATAAAAGTCTTGGCTTTAATTTTAAACTTGAAAAGAAGAAAAAAAAGAGGGATGATGTGAAGTCATGGGATGTGAACAAAGAGCAAGCCTAGTGGGGGAGAGAGAGAGAGTAAGGTGTAGAAGTGCACACTGCAGCTGATTTATTACTCAGCCCTGGGGGGCTTTGATGTGGACTTAACACACCCAGGGTCAATTTCACAGACATGAGTGAAGTCTTGTCGGACAATACAATGTTTATTCAATTGTAGAGCTTGCTCAATTTGATATTGCATTTAAAGCACAAGAACAAGTCTGTGAGTTTTGAAGTTGTACTCAGGGCTTGACCTTTTTCCAGAAGCTGCACTCTTTCCATTATGAAACAAAAACATAGTAAGCAGGGACAGTATTTGTGGGTGGGTTTGGGTGGAGTGTATGTTTTCTCTTACAAATTTTCCCTGCAGTGCATGTGTTTTGAAACAGAAGCAAAGGGAGGGGTGCTTTTTTATCTGACCCCCCTGCTGCCTGCTTCTAAAATGAGCAAAATGTCATTACTTCCTTTTTTTTCTCCTGTCAGATGGTTGCCTTGAGGGTGGTAACTTTTATGGTGTCAATGACCAATGGGAAAGGCAATATTTGGGCAGCACTCTGATCTGTACCTGCCATGGTGTTGCTGGAATCAAGTGTAAAAGCAAGCCTGAAGGTTAGTTTGTGTTTCTTTATGTTATTCACACAGTAGTCAATGCAACAAATGTAACACCTCTTTCATTTTCTTCTCACTGTAGCAGAGGAAAGGTGCTATGATAAGGTCATGCAGCAGTACTACACCGTGGGAGAAACATATGAGAGACCCAAGGATGGTATGATCTGGGACTGTACCTGTATTGGCTCTGGGAGAGGCAAGATCAGCTGCACCATCGCTAGTAAGTTTGTTTTTTTCTCTGCCACACAAGGAGCTGCCAGTAACTCTGCTAACCCCAGGTCCCACATCCGACCTAATGTGTCTCTGTGTATATCCTGGTTTCCCAGCCTTATGCCAGTAAACTGCTTAATCTCCATACTCACCATAGCTGATTAGCAGCCGGCACTGTGCAGCTGTTAGCAGTTAGCTGGGGGGTGTTGGATAACGAAAGAAATGTCTGAGGGTGTGTTACTGAAGCTTTCCATGCAGGCCCTTAAATACACAATAATCTCTCTCAAAAATCCTTTTCCTTCTGTCTCCCCAGATCGCTGTCATGAGGGTGGGGCTTCTTATAAGATTGGTGACACCTGGAGGAGACCCCATGAGACCGGAGGCTACATGTTGGAGTGTGTCTGTCTGGGTAATGGAAAGGGAGAGTGGACCTGCAAACCAGTCGGTGAGTCACTCAGACAGCCAGCGCGTAAGGGATGACTGTACTTAACCTGATGAGAGGAATGTCTTAAACTTCTGGAAGGATGCCAACAATTTTGGATGACTTTTTAATCATTGTCTATCAATCGAAATCAGTGTTATCAAGGCTCTTTATTTAAAGGTGCAGTGTGATGTTCTTCCCATTAAGCAAACCAGCCTCAGTAGAAATTAGATATAATTCTAGAATTGTTTTTGAGTGAGAGTAAGATTACTAAACCATTTTTCCTTTTTTTGTTTGCTTGGAATGAGTCTTCTATATCTGAAAAGGAAGCAGGTCCTATTTTGTCTATGAACTGGTGTTTTTGCATTTGAGGGTAAAATCATTCTTATGATGCAACACCTAAGCCAGCATCCCCTCAGCGATGGGAGCATCACATGACACCAAATATTCTGCACTTAACCTTTATAGGAAGCTATGTTTGGTCATGAATATTACTTTTTACTCATTGTCTGTTTACTTGCAGCTGAGCGGTGCTATGACAACTCTGTGGGGACATCATATGTTGTTGGGGAGACATATGAGAAGCCGTACCAGGGATGGATGATGATCGACTGCACCTGTATGGGAGAAGGAAGTGGACGCATCACGTGCACCTCCAGAAGTAAGAATCATCATGTGCTACCTACAAATCCCTCATTTTTTACATGAGTCATGTCTGATCCAGTATGCATGGATCCATCTATATGGGGAAAAGAATACTCATTATGAAGAAAAAGTGACTTTTTGAAAAGCAGAGAAGGCAAGGCCCCAGTTTAGAGAAGTGACTATTTGGTCACATTTCTTATACAGCAAAGTATTCCTTTGTGGGTGTGATCTCCTATCACTAATGTCACTGTACTAGTTGAAAAACAGATGGAGAAAAGTGGGTCACAATAGTAAAAATATAATTACCCACATTCCCTGATGAAACACTGCTTATTTTTTTGGACAAGCCACACATGTCAATACACATATCGTCACTGGAGATAGATGCACTTTGTAGTATTACTGGCAGAAATTCAGGGAGAATTCAGCTTGTGATTTTTCAAAGCAACACGTGGTCGAGGAAATGATCACCACTTGTGTTTTCAATTAGAACTATCACATGCATCCTCAGTGACACTAGATGATGTAACAAATGTAAATTAATGCCAATCACTTTAAACATTTTGTTGCTTGTGAGACTTCAGGGTGGCCTTGGACTTGTATTGGAGGTTCATCAATAAATTGTTTTATTGCACATGTTCAAGAAGTTATCAACAAAGTCAGAAAGTACAAACATGCAAACAGCTGGAGGCCAGGAGGAGTTGTTCTCCACAGAGTCACTGCAGACATCTGTACCGGCAATCTGCACTGCAAACAACAACCAACTTTTATTTTGTGTTGACTTTGGCAGTGCCTGCTGGGAAAAAACTCAGTTTTGCAGCAGTGGTTTAAGCCATCTAGTTTTGCTTGATTTTCTCCTATCAGAGCTATGAAAGGCACCAAGTTGTAGCCAACCATTTCTAGCTGGTCTTGTTTGCTGGTCACAGCCATCAGCATAAAAAAAACAGACTTTCTCTTGCACTTACATCAATTAATCAATCTTGTATCCTTTTCTCCTAGATCGCTGTAACGACCAGGATACTCTGACCTCTTACCGTATTGGAGACACCTGGACCAAGACAGACGCCCAAGGAAACCTGCTCCAGTGTCTTTGCACAGGGAACGGCCGTGGAGAGTGGAAGTGTGAGAGACATGCTTCTCTTCACACCACTGGCCTGGGTGAGAAATGATAATACTTACCCCTCCCCCACCATCTCACTCTCCTCTCCTGCTGTCTGAGGAGAGAAAAATGTTTACCAGAGACAGATGCAGTGGGGAGAAAGAGATAAGAAGTGCCAAGTGTCCAAGTGTTGAAGTGAGAAAAGGGGGTTTTGTAACACATGAACATGACCTCATGAGAAAGACAGTGGGGTAAAGAGGTCGAGATGAAACAAGGTGAAGTTAAGGGGAGAAAAGTGCTGTAAATGGGCTACAGATGACAGACAGTAAAGACAAGCAATCATAGGTTAAAGGTACTTCAGTAAAAGATCCATTTTCAGAACTGTTTGTATTTTAAAGTATGCCTCTCCTACTTGATAAGAAAATGTTTGATTTGGTTATTGTTAGCCCTGATCTAAACTTTCAATTACTTTTCAGGTTCTGGCTCTCGAGTGATCACCAACATCCAGCCCGCAGTCTACCAGCCGGCCTCTGTGCCAGCACTTTCCCAGGAGGGGCCCTGTCGTACAGAAACTGGGCTCTCTTACTTCATTGGCCAGCGCTGGATGAAGAACCAGGGTACCAAGCAGATGATCTGTACATGTCTTGGCAATGGGGTCAGCTGTGAACAGTGGGGTAAGTAAGAGATAAAGACATGCGACTGAAGCTGTGTTAGATCATAGACTCGTGGTTAAACTGTTACTGTCTTCACACAGATGGACCAGCTCCAGTGTACGGTGGCACCTCAGGAGGTCAGCCCTGTGTGTTTCCCTTTATCTACAAGGGGAAAACCTACCACTCTTGCACCTCAGATGGACGCACTGATGGACAGCTGTGGTGCTCCACCTCAGCTGACTTTGAGACCGACCAGAAATATTCTTTCTGTACAGAGAAGAATGGTGAGTTAATACCGCAAATATTGTTAGAGGAGGTTTAGAAATTGAAAGAGAAATATATGTAACAGGAGCATAAATTCTGAAAAATTGATAAGTTAGTCAGCTGTTTCTGTCTACTGTCCATGTCTGGTATTTGGGTGAAATGCTCAACATGTGCAATTCAGATCTTATGCGAGGTTTTGTTAAACCTTAAAGGGTGGTTTACTTTGTTTTAATTTTCATCATGAGGAATGTGTTTGTAGTATTTTCACTTTTATTGTATGATAAAGAAAGAGCAGTTGCTCAATGAATAATGTGTAACAACTTAAGTTTGAAATTGTCCTTTTTACATGTGTGTGTTAGTTTTACCAGTCAGAATTTTGTTAGTTAGTTATGTAAACTTTTTGTATTATTTATTTGTGTTCTTTCTTCAACAGTCATGATAGCAACACGCGGTGGCAATTCCAATGGTGCTCTGTGCCAGTTCCCCTTCCTCTACAATGGCAGAAACTACACCGACTGCACTGCAGATGGACGCAGAGACGGCATGAAGTGGTGCGGCACCACAACAAACTATGATGGAGAACAACATTTTGGGTTCTGTCCCATGGCTGGTAAGTCTGTTTGCGTGTTTGTGTGTCTGTGCTGAGGAAGGAAAAGGACAGGAGGATTTCAGATGTGGAGGCTTAAGATGCTGTCAGACCACTGAAAACTGTTTTAACTTAAACACAGTTTTTTTAAATTTAATCTTTAAGTCAGTTTCAAAAACAACAGGGATTTTCAAACGCTCTATTGTTTGAATGGTAATACAGATTTATGTCAAGATGAGCATTACCGTCATGTAACCTTGGTCACACACCAACTTCAGACAAATGTGTTCAGGTCTTTTTGAACAGTTCAAATCAGTTTCACTAAAACAGTTATTTCAATGTAGGCAGATGTAAAAGAAAAGAGTGTGTACCTCATGTTTCAGAAAGAATGCATATTCCAATGAATGGACTTGCAGAGTGGCCGTGCAGCTGTGCTTAGCAGTTTTCTAGCCACAGGGGCACTAACATGATTGTCTGATTACAGCGTCCCACCCTGTCTGAAGTCAAACATGTCTCCACCCAATATCAATCAAGAAGTTGTCATTGCCTTTATCACAAGGGAATCCTGGGTAACATTGTCTAATTTGCATTAAACTCATTATCACACTGATGCCAAAAAGCAGCAAGAGCCAATGGCGTAGACATAATCTAATTTAAAGTTCTGACACCTTACATTTCTAACATAGGCTCATTCACATTTAAGTCAGTGTTGTAAAGAGCATGCTGTTGTGTTGTTTAAGTGTCAATTAGGTCCCCATGGGTAACAAAAGAGGCTGGGGCCAGTGAAACAGCAGGGGATCATTGACACTGCCCTAATTTCTGTAAAGGAGTGATGAAATGGTTAAGATAGCACTTATGTTGTTTACTGTCTTTAAAACATGAAACTGAAAAGGTTTTCTTTAGATATCAGGGCTATGTGTAGGTGGTTTTGTTTGTTTGGCTCAAATATTTTAAAAAGACTTTGGGTGAGCAGCTGTTCCTAAAAAAGACAAATGGGGAAGGCAAATGTGCTTCTTTGAGTTATGGGTTAAGAATCAAAGCTGTGCCTGAAGTCCTGAAGCCCCTCTTAAATTTTGAGGTAGAGAAGGGACATTGCAAAACAATCAGTAAACTGTAAGAGAGTTTTTCACTAGGTTAAATAGGAGATCACTCTTTATGCTGTCTTTATCAAAGTAGATTCAGGTGGACTTCAAAGTAGGCAGATAGTAGATGGAAAATTGTGTTAGACAGCAGGCTGTAAAAATGTTGATGGTTCGCTGTGGAAACATCTACAGGCCTCATCTGAGAAAGAATACTCTTTGAATTCCAAGAAAAGTGGAGCACTGGATTTATTTAATCTCATCTTGAACTTATCAGTTGAGTGGTATGGTTAGCAGATGAGTGATCCTTTTGAGATGTTCAGACATTTGTTAAACTCCTCAGCTGTCTGCAGACAATTAGAGCTGACAGATACACATATGGAAGGTCTATTGAAGACTTGTGCTTTGCCTTTTCATATCAGACTTTTTGATTCCATAGAACTAAATTGTGCTTCTTTTTTCATTAAAAGTTATACTTTTCTCCAGAATCTGTCTATTTGCCTGCAGCAGTGCAGGTTCCCACCTTTAGGCCGACACCCTGTTGTTAAAACACCTTGTAAAGATTTAAGAGTGAAAGAACAGGAGCCTTCAGACAGAGTCAGGGAAGCCTATCTGTGCCAAACTTCACCCAGCAGTCAAAGCAGCATGAGGTCTCTTATACTGACATTAATGACTTCACAGGGGTAGTCAAAACAAACATGGCACTTGAGATGTTAATAGTGGCACTGCAACATTAGTAACAGTCTGGGGCCCCTTCACCTCCACCTGCAGTCATCCTCTGAGATGATGGCTGGATAAGCTTATCAGATGTCTGGCATGTGTTGCACAATAGTCTGGCTGTGAAAGACAACAAGGGTACATAGTCATTTCTACCTCAGCAACACACTAAAATCAGGCAAGGATTTTCACATGGCTCAGTTAAGGACAAACACATTTAGACAGCGTTTGTGATTGAAACAGACTCAGTAAAGACTGAAGAATGTCCTAAAATTTCCTGATTTCAATTTGCACAAAGTCCTCCAGCAAAAGGCAAATGAAAATAATGTGTTGAAAGCACGTCCACACATGGTCTTCAATAGTGATTTTAAGGCTAGCCATGCTGGGTGGACTAGAAACATCCTACTGCTGTAAAGGAAGAATGTGCTATAAAACAGAAAACTTGCATATTTTTCAATACAACTGCATGTTTAATTTCATGCACTACAAATGCATGTAGCATGAAAATTCCATCGACTCAACTCTAGATTGTGTTGTGTTGTATGTATATATATTTCAAGATACAGTCTTTCACACACTTAAACCAGACCTGAGGATTTATCAGGTAAAAAACAAGGTGGCTTTGCTTTGGTGCCACTCTACCGAGCAAACTCAAGATACTGTGTCCAGTCAAAGGAAGTTGTAAAACTGATTTATCCCTTACACATGACCACACACGGAGGAAATGCAGGCCTCTGCTTGTTCACCCACTGTCACCAGCTTCCTGATAGGAACACCAGACAGCTGTTTCTGGCTTTTAGTTTATCTTCCTTCCTATGAAGACAGCTTTTTTTTTCTTGTTGTATGTCTTCCAGCTTTGAGCCTTAAACAGAGGTTATAAGCACTGATCTCTGGAGTTATCCTTTTATTTTTTCCCATAGAAAACATTCCTTTATATGTGTTTTAATGATGACTATTTGGTATCTGCCTCTTTACATGATCCTATGACAGTAATATGTGCTTGTAACCATTTATGTACAGCCCAAGAAGAGGTGTGCACCAGCACTGAAGGTGTGATGTACCGTGTGGGAGACCAGTGGGACAAACGCCATGATGTTCTGGGTCACATGATGCGATGCACCTGTGTGGGCAACGGTCGTGGAGAATGGAGCTGTGCTGCTTACTCCCAGATTAAAGGTGTGTTGGTGCAAAACCTGGACACACACAGATGTTATATTTGTTGTGGAAAAAGAAGTGAATGAGCTTCATATCAGTGCAGGGTTAGACTTAGTGAGTGAAGAGGTGAAAGGCCAAATGCAATAACCACCCACCTGCCAAAAGACGAACAGAGAGCTCTGCACACCTGTACTTCATTGTACACCTGCATTACTCACATAAACACATGCACAGAAACAAAGTTCAGAAAAGCATGTGCAAAAAAATGTACCTATACTTGAAAACTTATGTATGTCTTCATATTCTTGTTTGGCTGTCGATTGCAGATCAGTGTATTGTGGATAGTCTGACCTATGAAGTCAATCAGACCTTCACCAAACAACATGACGAAGGCTACATGATGAACTGCACATGCTTTGGACAAGGGCGTGGCCGCTGGAAGTGCGATGCTATTGGTAGGTTTGACTTGTTACATGTTTGCTTCTTACATGCATATGAATTTGTTAGTTGCAGCTTTTACTTTAATCTCTTTGTGCCTTCAGACCAGTGCCAAGAGCCAGAGACCAGAGCCTTCTATCAGATTGGAGAGTCTTGGGATAAAGTCATCCATGGGATCATGTACAAGTGCTATTGTTATGGCAATGGTGTCGGTGAACTCAGCTGTGAGCCTCAGCAGTCCTACCCTGGTAAGATGCTACTTTCACTTTTTTGTTTAAAGTGGGGGCATTGAGAATTTTTTAGCATTCCTTTGGTAACCCTGCTGTTGCTTTACATAATTAACAGCTTAAAAACTCTGTTTTTCTCACACTGGTGTTTTAGGAAACTCTTTTTTCAGCCTTTGTCTGTTGTTAACTCTCTACACACCCCCTTCACTCTGATTGGATACCCCTGCCCATCCAGTGCCAAGAATCAGTTTGGTTATCCTTTTGCAGTTTACAATATTGTTAACTGTTGATTACCTTTATCACATAAAGAGGGGGTATTATGAACTCCCAAATTTTAGATAAGAACGAACTTGCCTTATTGTGTATAACATGTCAGGCTTTGGTGGTCAAAACTGCACAAATTGATCAAATATCACTTAACATGTATATCTCTAACATTAGCTGTTACCTGTTTGTAACGGTTATCAATAGATTTATTTGTCAGCCAGAAACAAACGTTACTTTGCGGTTATCATGCAGGTAGAACTTTCTTAAACTAATTTACGATATCACCGTTTTTATCTAATGATGTTTATTCCATCAAGTTGCTTAAAGCTTTAATCTTGTCTAAGATAGCTGGTTAGGTCAAAATATGAAAGCTGGGATAGTTAAGATAAGGACAGGACTAAATGCTAACAGGAGTAAAGTGTTTGTTTAGGTCACCTAGAAAATGAGGCCCTTGACTTTGATGTGAAACAGACAGAAAAGGGAGGGGGTGTGATTTCCTGTTTTACAGAGTCACCCCCCACTCTGAGCCTTTGTTCTTGCTAGCATGTGGCACATCCCCTGTGCTGTTGCCACAGCTGCACAAAACACCACGGCGCAGGTGTGCACATGTACACTCCCTGACACACACACACCTAACGAATGTAAACCTTAAAGACCCTTTTTTGGGATCAGTTTTCATTTCAGGATTGTAGATTCTGAAAGAGATTTTGATTAAATGTAAACATGTCTGCGTTTAGACTTGGGATCATTCTGAACAAAGTCATGCCATGCTGCGCTGAATTTGTTGTTTATGTTATCTCGTTACCTGAGACCTGGCTTGGCAAGATAGTGCTAATGCAAACAAACTCCTCTGACAACTATCTCTCTCACAGTTTGGGCTGGCTTCAGGTGGCCCCTTTCATGGGATCTGTTTTCTCATCACAGGTTTTCTTTCAGCTCTGACTCTGAGTGGTTACAATCTATCTTGTTATATCACATTTTCAGGCACATTTTTGTCCTGAATTTGTATTCAATCATAAATATTTCCGAGTGCAACAAAGAAAGCTGCTTAGCAACAGAACTCAAGGGACACCCCAACTGTGACTTGTTTGCTCTTTGTTATGCAGGTTGACGGGAGATACTAAATGTTGGGCACTATTCTGCCGTAAGTGGCCATAATAGCAACCATCTGTGAGTTTGCTTTGAGTGTGCGCATGCGTGTGTGTGTGGATGTGTGTGTGTGTGTACTTGGGAGTCCCTACAACATGCAGCAGTCTAAGATTTAAGGGCAGCAAGAAGCAAACCCAGACTCTCAATTGGCTCGCTAGTTACAACACCATAAAAGGTAAAAATGGAAAAAGGGTATTTTCATAGTTTTCACAAGTCTCAGATTTGGCTCCGATACTGATAAGATCTCTTTAAAAAATTTGTTTACTTTTCTGCTGTCTGGGGAGCTGCTTAATCTGACAGGGCAGTTTGTATTGTTGGGATGACTCTAAGCATTGCTTCCCTTTTTTTGAGCTCCTTATCACAACCTTACTCTGTGCTTCTGTTGGTATCAAGAACAAATGTTGTGTCTAAGAGTGCAAAGTGAATATGGATGCATCCATACTGTTTTTTTTTTCTCATAAACCTGATGCTGAGAGATTTAACTTGAGATATTTCCACTGCAAGTGTGCATCTGTTTCTATGTGGGGACCACATCTGATTCTATGTAACCCTTACCCTCGCCATCGGCCTGTGGGTCTGTAACAGGCAGTAATTGGTCCCAGATTGTTTCTGAGGTTTGTGTATCTGCAAGCAACTTCTGGTTAACCGAGCCACTTGCTCACAAACTTTGATTACAGGTCTCCTATTTGGAAAAGTGGTTAGAAAACCTCAGTTCTTTATAGAAGCTACCAGTTTCTATCAAGGCAGCTTATATCGGGAGTCTGCTCGACACATGACTTCTGTTTACATTAAACACGACTTGATACCCTTTTTTTATTGGTGAAAACCACTGAAGAAATAATAACTTTGGCTTCTACTAATGGGATTTTCTTCCTCTGGTATTGAAGATGCCAAGGAGACAGCATACAGAAGCAAAGTTTGCAGTGTATAGTCAGATGTCAGATGTGGTAAGAGATGAAAGATTAAAGGAGTTTTTCAAAAAGAGAAACAAGAATACACGTATTAGTGTTTGAAATTTGCAGTTTTCTCCTTTAAAGACTTATTCAGGCCAGTAAAGGTTTGAGAACATGCTGAGGGAGAAAGTTTAGAGGCAACTGTTGAAGTCTGGACTGGAATCTCACAGAGTCATGCTAGTTTTTCCTCACTCTTTCTACGCTCTGTTCAGGGAAAACACAGACACACACTTACAGATTTTCACCCACTGTCAAAGCTTTTTAAGTCACAAGATCTTGCATAAGAGCCAATATATTGCCATGTTATTTAGTGTTTTCTTGTCTAATGTTATTATCATCTTGAATCATAGGAGTATCTCTATGTTTATTTAAACTGTACATAAACCATTGTGATTTTATCCTGGTTTGTTTTGTCTAAATGTCCATGTACCTGCTCATTCCTGTGTGTGTTGTCTACCACAGGTGGCCACCGCCCAGTTCAGGTGATAATAACAGAATCTGGAAACCAACCCAACTCCCACCCAATCCAGTGGAACGCCCCACAATCTGCTCACATCACACAGTATATCCTCAAATGGAAAGTGGTGAGTCTTCTTTTCTTTTCTTTGTCCTTTTTGAAACTGATGCTAACACAATCTTTATTAAAAATTTTAAAAAATCTGGTACATTCATAGAAAAACTCCCCAAGCCCATGGAGAGAGGTGATGATCCCGGGTCATCTGAACTCCTACACCATCTCTGCTCTGAAGCCTGGTATCACCTATGAGGGCCAGCTCATTAGTGTGCTGCGGTTCGGACGCAGAGAGGTCACACGCTTTGACTTTACCACCACTTATGGATCATGTGAGTAGAGGGTACAGATGAATCTCAGGGTGAGCTGAGTAAATGCATGACAGTTGATTTTGTTAATCATTGCTTATTTACAGTTAAACCTGTCCAACTCCCTAAAACTTGGAGCTGGGAGTGCATTTGCAGGAACATGAAGCCCCTCTCTTAACTTCTGTCTCTGTCCCTCTGTAGTGGCTACATCACAAGGCGAGACCACCCAGCCTCCTCCTGTGGTCGACACCTCAGAGTCTGTGACTGAAATTACCTCTAGCAGCTTTGTCATCTCCTGGGTTTCTGCCTCTGACACGGTTTCTGGATTCAGAGTCGAGTATGAGCTGACTGAGCAGGGACAGAGCTCTGGACAGCCCATGGTTCTAGGTAACAACAGACACTCACATACAAACAGAAATAACAGGGGTTTTTATTAAGGGAGTTAGAAATGTTTGGATGTATGAAACTCATCTGTTATTGAAACATTTCCTTCTATCAGACCTCCCTCGCACAACTACCTCAGTGAACATTAATGAGCTTCTACCTGGAAGGAAATACACTGTCAACGTCTATGAGGTTACAGATGGTGGAGAGGACAATCTCATTCTTACTACTTCACAAACCACTGGTTCGTAGAAGTATTACACAATATCTTATTGATACTGAAAAATTACTTTTTTAGTTGCTGACTGTTGGTTAAGTGTTTCCGATCTAGTGAAATGCTTGTACCTTCTGACTCTTTGACCTCGTTTGTTCAACAGCGCCTGATGCTCCTGTGGAGCATGAAGTGGAGGAGGTGGGAGAAACCTCCATTGTGATCAGCTGGGAAAAACCACTCGCTCCCATCACTGGTATGCTAATGACAATCTTCATGGCTCAAATCTGTGACAAACCTCTGTTATCATGAATTGATCTACTACTGTGAGCTGAATGGTCTCTTCCACCATGTAGGCTATCGTGTTGTCTACACGCCATCAATCGAGGGTGAGAGCACAGAGCTGACTCTGCCTGACACAGCAACGTCTGTGACTCTGAGTGACCTCCGACCAGGCAAGTTGTACAACATCAGCATCTTCGCTGTGGAGGATACTCTGGAGAGCGAGCCCATCTTTGTACAAGTCAACACCGCTGGAGATCCACTGCCAGGTAAAAGATTGATGTAAAACAAACATCATTTATGAGTCAAGGTTGAACTCAACAAGCCTGAATCTTGTTTAATTTTGGCAGCAGAAGTTGGAGTTCAGTGACAAACAACTTCTTTTCTGATTTTAAACCCATGGTAGAATAATTGATCTCTACATCTCACTTTCTTTGGTGTTCATTCACACGAGTTCCCAAAGTGCCCTCCAAACTGCATATTATCTCGAGGATTATTAAATAATTTTGATAGGAAAAAAAAATCCTACTTTCAGTTCTGGATTGATTATTTTTCCAATAGAAATTGAAGTCACTGAGTTCACAGCTGTTGAGGTCTTACTCTGCTCGACTGGAGTTATGTAAAACATCCCGTCTGCCAGGATGAATACACTCTTGGGCCAGTCGAGCAGATGCTTGAAGTGTGCATGTGTATGAGAGTGTGTGTATGTGTGTATGTGCGTTTGTTTGTACAGTGTGATGGAACAAAAACTCATGACCTAGTTGAGTCTGCTGTGGCAGATTTACACTGAGTAGATTGAACCAGGTCTATACTTAATAAGTGGCCTGAGCTGCAGTAGACACTGAATCCTTTGCTGAGTCGCTTCCAAATGTTGACTCATACCTTGTCATCTGATTTTGCAATACTATCATATTGATATTTTCTGGATAGTTTAACTTGCCAGGAACCTGACTGGTACTGACTTTTGTTTTGACTTACTTCTCAATCCAGCTGTATCTGATTAGATGTGACATGTAAGGTCAGGCACCATGAACTTTTTGTGTTAAATGAGCTTTGTTTAAAGTTTTGAATGACAAATAGTTTATGCACAACCCCATGGAGCTTTATTCACTCATTTGACCTTTCTCTTTTCTTTTCCCCTCCTCTCCATCTTATTTTCTTATCTCACCCTCTCAACTTTTCAAGCTGTTTTTGTTTTCTTTGTGCTCTGTCTAACCCTTCCTGAGCTCTGCTTGGGATCTGAACCAGAGGAAAATATGTAGCTGTGCAATGATTTGGCACAGAAAGCTTGTTAATGTTGATGTAATCCTGCCTCCATCAACCAGTTTATCTGATGATGTCTGCTTTTTCAAGTCTATATACTGGCATTTACAAGGATGATTTGTTCACAGTGTGTAATAGAAACACTATAAGGCAAACTTGTTTAGAGGAAAACATGACTTTCCGTTTAACTGCTAGTTTCTGGGGTAGAAGGATGTACTAATTCCTCTGCTGCACGGTTAAGCTCTTAAACTGAAGCTTTGCACTCTGCCTTCCACAGTCATGAAATGCATGATAATAAGATGCGTATGTAATGTGAGGTGAGGGGTCAGATTAGTCACTGTTATGGGATGTGGTTGCTCTGACTCATTTTTTTTGAATAAACTAATTGCAATACTTTTTCTTCCCTGTCCACAGATGAGGTGGTTTCTCCCACAGACCTGCAGTTCTTTGAGGTGTCAGATAAAAAAATTGTTCTGACCTGGACTGCCCCAACTACTGATGTCTCAGGTTACCGCGTCACTGTTGTGCCAGTGGATGAGAACGGGATTCCACAGACGGAAATGACCCTCCCCATCAGTCAAAACTCCTACACTGAAGTGACCCACCTACAGCCTGGTACACAGTACCGCTTCAATATCTACACCATCAACAATGGGGAGGAAAGTTTGCCACTTACTGGGGAGCAAACTACAAGTAAGTATGCACTCAAAAGCCTTTTTTGAGTTCTCTACCTTGGTGAAAAGTTTAGAAGTTTAACAAATCATCATCACTCCCTCTTTGTGACTAATAGACATGATATCCTCTCTTTCAGAGCCTGATGCTCCCACAGACATCCATTTCTCCAATATCACTAAAGACAGTGCTGTGATGATGTGGTATGCTCCTCGTGCCAAAGTCACGGGCTACCGCCTCTTCCTCTCTGTTGAGGGCTCCAACCCCGAACAGCTGCGCCTACCTGCTCGCCTTACTCAGTACACCATCCTTAACCTGAAGCCTGAAACAGAGTACACCGCGACTCTGTATGCCGAGCAGGGGAATACACTGAGTGCAGGAGAGTCTGCAGTGTTCACCACGAGTGAGTGTCTGATGCATATTTTAAGTCACTCCTTTGAAACAGTATGATCACTGTAAGAGGGCTTGTGTTGTGGAATTTATGCTCCATGTGCAAACCAGAGCAATAGCTTAAATTATCTGAATGAATCAAAAACTTTTGATAAATGTGTATGAAAGCCCTCGAAAGTTAAGTGTGGCGATATAAGATAAATATTTAGCACACTTTGAGATCGTAAGCCTCTATTGTTCTTTGTGTTTATAGAGCCACCAATGGGCAACGCTCCTCCTTTCAGGACTGATGTAACTGACACCTCCATTATCATTTCCTGGACTCCAGTTTCTAGCATTGGATACAAGGTATGCTGCTTTGTATGTTTATAGACATCTCTTTATATCTTGCATTGCATAAATTCACAATTTTTGACAGTTTTTCCCCTTTCTTATATAACTGCATTCTACATAGCAAAAACTGAAATCCAAGCAAGTCCTAATGTTAATAAACCTGTCAGACTGGAGTTAGTATGAGCCACATTAATCTGAAATGTTCAGGAAACTACTCCATTTGCAGATATTTTAAAATAATTGAGATATCATTTTTTTCATTTATGTTAACTACATTTAAGGCATACACACTTGCTTAGATTTCCATTTTGGAAGTGCATTTCAGGTTTTATTGTTCACTGCTGGTTGAAAGCACTTTAAAGTTCCTCTTACTGTCATGCATGCCCCATTTCAGTTAGATAACATGAGGACTACAGATCTCATGAGAGAGCCTCATTGGTCAGAGTATGTCACGCCAGAGATGTGAATGTTCAACTGGCCTCCATGTTCTTGGGAAAACTCTGACATATGACCTTTACCTCCTGGATCCCTTTCTGACTCTGAATGACTGTGTGCATTCATCTTACAGTTGACAGTACGGCCCAGTCAGGGAGGTGAAGCCCCGAGAGACGTGACTTCTGACTCAGGAAGTATTTACATTTCTGGTCTGACTCCAGGCGTGGAGTACACCTACAGTGTTCAGCCAGTCATAAATGGGCATGAGGAGGGAACACCAATCACACGCCGCGTCATCACCCGTAAGAATACAACTACAAGCCTTGATCGCTTTTCTTTATTTGTTTTTCACTCTTATTTTTTCTCCTCCTCTGAATTAACTTATTCCTGTGTATTTCTAGCTCTGTCTCCTCCTACTGACCTCAACCTGGAGTCTAATCCTGGCACTGGAGATCTCACAGTCCAATGGAATGGAGCAAGCACACCAGGTATTTAGACATACTTGGAATGAATTATCCCTCTGATTCCTTTCCCCTTTATGCCTTAGCCACATGTAATTTTTTTTCACCATCCTCCCCTGTGTTAGACATCACTGGCTACAGAGTGTCGTGCACACCCACCAATGGACAGCAAGGAAACAGCGTGGAGGAGTTTGTGGAGGCAGCAAAGAACTCCTGCACCCTGGAGAATCTGAGTCCAGGAGTGGAGTACAACATCAGTGTTTTTACTGTTAAGGATGACATGGAGAGCACTCCTGTATCAACTATTGTTACACCAGGTGGGTGAGAGGTCAAGTCAGGGTCATCGGAGATCACACTGTGTTGAAATCTAATAATCAACACTTAACAGCTACTAATGCTTCTATGTGAGCATCGTTCTCTAACTTAGCACAACCAGCCATGTTGCTTCTGTATATATAAAGGAACTATCAATGGACATGCTTCATTGAAAGGCCTTCAACATCTGACTAGATGATATATACAAAAAAATTAAAAATAAAATCTTGCAATAGCTCTTCCATTTGTGTGATGTGTTAAATATTTCACAAAACTGGAAGTCGACTAAATTTCTAATAACCACTTCTGTCCTTTTCTTTCTTTTTCTTATGTTTGATCTTTTTCTTTCCTTCCTGCCTTTGCGTCTTCTGTGGTGTTTCCGTTGTGTTTTCTCTTTTTTTTCCCCCTCTTCCTCCATCTCTCCAGACGTCCCACAGCTGACCGACCTCTCCTTCCAAGACGTCAGTGACACCACCATCAGTCTCCACTGGTCTCCTCTCAACACCACAGCCGTCACAGGTTATAAGATCACCGTGGTGGCTGCAGGCGAGAGTGTACCCATCTTTGAGGACACGGTTCTACCGACAACCGACCACTACACCGTGTATGGACTTGAGCCTGGTATCGATTATGAGTTTAGTGTCATCACTGTGACGGAGAATGGAGAGAGCGAGCCAACCACACTCATTCAGCAGACATGTAAGATCCAAAGATTTCATTTATGGTCACTGAAAAAACAAACATAGTTATAAGATCAGTAAAGAGTGAAAAAAGTTGCCTAAGAGGGAGTTACGTATCACACTGTGTGCTTAAATTATATAATGTTATAAGGTTCCCATTAACTTTAAGACACGGCTCTTCAAAGCAAACTTTGTAGCTTTGTGGTGTAATTGCAGTACATGCTGCACTGTTAGTGAAATAATTAATGTGTGTGTGAGTGTGTGTGTAGACCATCTGTTTTCAGTTAAAAGGCTTTTATCATACTTGTGCTCATTTTGGCCTGCAATGCAAACACTGCTTGTTCTCTCTCTTTAAAGATGTTGTTAAACTTAATTTCTGTATTCACACTAACATGCACTTGAAAGACCAGCTCACCTTCTTCCTTAGCAACATTATACAGTATGTTTGCGTGGCCTTTAAGTTTTCAATCTGTCTTCTTCCTGTAGCTGTTCCAGCACCAACAGATTTGGGCTTTGGCCAAGTTGGGCCAAACAGTATGAAAGTCACCTGGGTGTCTCCTCAGGTCCCTAACGCTGCTGACATCAACAGTTTCCTCATTAGGTGAGTGAGGGCACTGAGCGTTCTATTCAAGATCGGCATTTCTTCTTGATGACTTGGTCCATCCCATAAAAAGACAAAGAATTAAAAAGATGACTCTTTGTCTTTGCTCCCCTCATTAAGGTATCATCCCATTGATGATGAAGATGACCTTACTGAAACAAATACAGGAGGCGGAAGTAACAACGTGGTGCTAAAGAGTAAGATATCACAAACAAAGGTTACCAATGACAAACAGAAAGATGCCTTTGTATTTATCTTATGTTTCTGTCAACAGACCTCCTGCCTAACACAGAGTACCTTGTGAGTGTGGTGTGTGTTTATGAGCAGAGGGAGAGCTCACCACTTGTTGGCACTCAGAAAACAGGTGAGTCATACCTACATTAATGTGAAAAGAGAGACAAGGCGTGGTTATCACAGCCTCTTTTTATCAAAGGTTTTTAAAAATATTAACCTTACAATGAATTATTTTCCTCAGCTTTGGATTCCCCAGTTGACCTGCGCTTCTCTGAAGTCTTCACCAACTCCTTTACCATCCACTGGCTTGCTCCCCAGAGCAAAATCACTGGTTACCGTATCCGATACCAGATGGTCAGCGGTGGCAGGTCCAAGGACGAGAGACTTCCCCCCTCCAGAAACCATTTCACCCTGACAGGACTCACCCCAGACACCGACTACTTGGTCAACATCTTCGCAGTGAGCAGGACAGAGGAGAGCCAGCCACTTAGTGGGACACAGAAGACAAGTATGACATCCTGATTTAAGATTTGATTTCATGAGGGTGTGTTTTCATAATCACATCAGAAACAGAACAATGACTCTGGTTTTTCACTCTCCCTCCAGTCTCTGATGCGCCAACAGATCTTGAAGTACTGGACTCCACCCCGACTAGCATCACAGTCCGCTGGGACTCTCCACCTGTTACTGTGCGCTACTACAGGATCACACATGGAGAGTCTGGTAAGCTTGTTGTTTTTTCTAAACTTAAAAGTAAAAGCAAGATGTTTCTGTATTGACCTCGTCCCTATTTTCAGTTGTATTCTCATTCATTGCACTCTAGATTATCCAAATACTGGTGTTTCAAACATTTATCACATTGTCTTCATCCTCAGGAGGCCACAGCAACCCCAAAGAGTTCACAGTACCTGGCACTCAGTCCACCGCCACCATTAATAACCTGAAACCTGGTACTGACTACACCATCACCGTTTATGCTGTAACTGGTCGAGGAGACAGTCCTGCATCAAGCATCCCAATCTACGTTACACACAAAACAAGTAGGCACTCTCAGGGACTGAACACTCATTCATTCATAGATAATACCTCCCTTTGTATTCACTCAGCTTTCCCTCTTCATCCCTCTTGTAGGTGTCGACTCTCCCTCTGACATGGAAGTAATGGAGGTGAATGATAACAGCGTCACAGTGAGGTGGAGCCCTGCTCAGGGTCCAATCAAGGGATACAGGGTGACCGGGGTCCCGAGAAACGGACTGGGACCTTCCTTTACAGAAGTTGTGGCTCCAGGTACAGTAAGATTAAACTTTCTCTCATGTTTTGTATTCGTGCTTATGTTCTTTTTAGTCCTATTCTCATATTATTTTTTTGCTCTTTTCCAGATCAAACAGAGATAACTTTCTCTGGACTGATGCCTACAGTAGAATATGTTTTGAGTGTGTATGCTCTTGGACAAGATGGAGAGAGCTCTCCAATGGTTGTGAATGCTTTGACAAGTAAGGCTTTACACTTTAAAGTTATGTATTTTTGAAAGTGTTGCATGTTTTCTGAGAAATTTGGGGCAAGAACAACCCCTGATTCTTCTCCCTGCTCTGATCTCCTTTCAGATGTAGACCATCCCAAAGACCTCACCTTCTCAGACATTGACTCCACCTCACTGAAAATCACCTGGGACAGCCCAGAAGGAATCGTGACATCTTACAAAGTCTTGTATTCCAGTTCGGAGGAGGGTGAGAGAGAGCTGCGCCCTGCTCCCCGAGGGGATGCCGAGTCTGCTGTTATCTACGGTCTGCAACCTGGCACTGAATACACTGTAAAAGTCATTGCTTTGCATGATGATACAGCCAGTAAACCACTTATTGCAACACAAGCTACAGGTATGGAAGGAAATCTCAATGTTAATTTTTAGGTGAACAATAGCAGACAGTTACAAAGGTGTAACACCTGTAATCCTCCACTAACCCTCTTTATACTTCCTTTCTTCATCCCAGCCATCTTACCCCCCACCAACCTCCGGTTCTCCCAAGTTGGCCCCACATCCTTCACCATGAGCTGGTCTGTGCCTGGTCAGGAAAACCGTATTAACGGGCTGACCGGCCTCACTGGTTACCGTGTGGTGGTGAACCCTAAGGACAAGAGTGGCCCTACAAAGGAGATCAACTTGGCCCCAGACACCACACAAGCTCATATCCCAGGACTTATGGTACGTGGATGTAGTCCTGTTAAAGACAAGTTACAAGGGTCACTGCTGTAACACTTAGTGTTCTTTCTGAGTCAAACCTTTACATTAAAAGTTGCTTTAACACAGTTTAAAAGTTGTTTTTAACCCCCAAGATTCCCCCTGGTATCTGTCCAAATCTCAGTATAAACTTATGGATTATATTTTGCTAAATTGCAGTGTAATTGAGTTCACTTTGGGCCACAGTTAAAAAAACAAGCCCACGTGGAGGCACGCCCACTTAGTGATTATAACTCAGACAGAATGTAATAAAGAGATACAATCCTGCCTAAGGGCAGTGTTGGTCCACAAGCATAAACACGCAAGAACAGTTGTGATTGCTGCAGCAGCCAGTATAATTAAACGCTGTCTCCTGGAGACTGAGCAACACTGTAAGAGACTTCAAGTCTTTGTAACTAGTCTTCTTTTTCTGTCTTGTCTTCCACAGTTGGCAACTAACTATGAAGTCCATGTTTATGCCCTGAAAAACTCCCTGACCAGCAGACCAGTCCAAGGGGAGGTCACCACTTTGGAGAGTGAGTATCTCAGACAATGGGGTTCTTTGTTTAGATGTTGAAATGGAAAGAGCTACAGTTTTCATGTTTTGGGAAAAGCCACTTTGGTGTTTCCCATCATCAAAACATAATGAACTTTCCATGTCCTCTTCAAGATATCAGCCCCCCTCGGCGGGTGCGTATCTCAGATGTCAATGACTCTTCCATCACCCTGACCTGGCGCTCCAAGACAGAAACCATTTCCGGCTTCCTGGTTGAGAGCATACCCACTACTTCTCCATTAGGAGACATACCTATTCAAAAGACCATTGGCCCTGACTCCCGCTCACATACTATCACAGGTACGCAAACATCATTTTGACATGAGATTCTTAGTAACACACAATCCCATACTAACCTGTTACTTTATATTAATTCAGGTTTGGAGCCAGGAACCACTTACAAAATCACCATCTACACGCTGAAAGGCAACGGACGCAGTGCACCTTTCACACTTACCGCCACTACAGGTAACCATTCATTCTACCTTTAATGTCCTAAAGCATCAGTCTAGTGTTTCACATTTCGAGAACTATACTTATTCTAAACTAACCAAACTTAATACACATAGAACAATATATTTACTAGTAGCAAGTTGGCCTGTACTTTACTATGAAGGGTAGTGAGTATCAGTATGGAAACTTCCTTTGGTGCAAGCTAAGAATGACACAAATTGAATACTTTCTTGTTCCTCCGCCTCATTCAGCCAAACCAGTCGTCATCCCCCCATCAAATATCCGCTTCACCTCCCTGAACCCCACCAGCATCTCTTTCACCTGGGAGCCTTCACGTAGCCCAGGTGTTACAGGGTATTACGTCACCTATGAGGAGGCTGGAGGCCTGCCCCGTGAACTGACACCCAGGCCTCATGCAGGCCAGAGCTACGCCATTATTAATGGTAAGAATAGACCAGGAGATACATTCTGCATGGATAAATATGTGATCCTGTTAATGAAATGTACTTGTTTACAGGTCTGAAACCAGGAACAGAATATGTTATTAAGATCGTCGCTCTGCAGAATACTTTGAGAAGCACACCACTTGTTGGAAAAGCAAGAACACGTAAGTGCACTTATGAATAGTTCATGCACATTTAAGATAAAATGTGTGTGCGTGTGTTAACACTCAGGATAAATGTAATGAATGTCTTTCACTCTAAGGGTTTCATCTTTTGGTAAAGTATTGATTTCAAGCTGTGACTATGTCTAACTAAATTGTCATGGGTCGATTAAGAGTTGATTTAACTACTTTAATAAAATTTCTGTTCCCCAAGCAAAAGTGAATAAATAGGAGTTTCTGCAAACTAACAGTGTTTTACAGCTGGTTAAGGCTGCCCTCTGCTGGCTGGTGTTTCTCTTGACAAAATACGTCTGAGGCCTGTACGAAGGCAAATGAAATGTACTCACAATAAAGATCAGACTTTCTGAATAAGATAGGTTTTAACAAAATAAAATTTTACTGAATTGTTCCCATTTTTATTTTGATCCCAACAGAATGGTTCTAAACTCAACTAGATTCAAGTTGTTTGAGGTGTTCTGAGGAAACACGACTATCTTGTTTTCATTGGTTAAAATTCAGGCCCTCTCATTGTATGTGTCTGCCTTGCTTGTTCTAACAGCTAGCAATTGTGTCTTTTCCTTCAGAACCAGCTACAGATCTGTTTGTACCAAAGCTGCCAGACCTCCCTGTTCCTCACAGACCCACCTCTGGTATTTTGGACGTTCCTGAGACCTTCAATGACCAAATGTAAGAGCCATGTAATGTTATTATTACAAAGCAACTGAACAGTTTTGCTACGATTTCATGTGTTTTGGGGCATGGATTTTTCAGTTTTTCTATTTTTTAATTTATTTCCTTTTGTGTGTCCAGCTACGACTCTAACCACGTTCGCTTGGCGGGTACAAGTGGTCAGAACCAACCAGGCCAGCAGGGCCAACATATCTATACAGAGTACCAAAGCCTGGGCCCAAATAATGGACTCCATGGCCCTTACAGTGGACCCAAAGAAGGCCGGAGACCAACTCTCAGAGAACCCCTCATCTATATTCCTGTAGCAGGTCCTGATGGAAACAGAGTACCCCTAGTCAAGGTGTGTGTTCCTGTTTTTCAATAGTTGAGAGATAAAATCTTTCAATAAAGAGGTCTATATAGATGATTTTATATGGATTCCCTTTTTGCTCTGTTTGCTTTTAGGTGAGCGATGGTCCTCTACCAGGTCTTGCATTTGGCTTCCCTGACAACGAAACAGACATGCCCCAAGAGGCACAGACTGTCACAACTATCTCATGGCAGCCCATTCCTCAGACTTCAGAGTATGAGGTGTCATGTAATCCTATCACACACACAGAGGAGGGGGGCTTCCAGGTATACAAACAGTCCCACTCATACGCATTTTAAGTGCTTAAAATGTAAAGACCCCTTATTAATGCTCTATTTCTCCTTACAGATGCGTCTTCCTGGCACCTCAAACAGTGCCACACTTATTGGATTGACATCTGGGGCATCCTATAATGTCATAGTGGAGGCCATGAGGGGCGGGGCTAAAGAGAAGGTTTTGGAGGAAGTTGTAAATGTCGGCAATGCTGGTACAGTAATCTACTCTTGAATTTGACATTTATAACTCTCTATCAGATGTATTTACAAAATTACAAGTTCTCATTGTAAATGCAACCTGTGTTTTCAACATTTCTCTCTTCCATCTCTTAGTTCCAGGTGACATCCCCATCACAAACAACCAGGATGTGTGTTACGACACTTTCACACAGACTTACCATGAGGTGGGCTCAGAGTGGGAGCGTATGTCTGAAACAGGATTCAAGCTGTGGTGCCGCTGCCTGGGGCTGGGCAGTGGGCATTTTAGATGTGATTCATCCAGTGAGTAAAGCCATAGAATTGAACAAATTGTATTCTATGTGCAGTTAATAACAGTAATAAATCAACAGCATGGGCAGTCTTGGAATCAATAAGTGAATAATTTTCAATACCATTGTTCAGAGTTAAAACTGATGAGATGTTTTTTTTTCCACACACATTCATAATGGAGCAGATTTTGTCTGTGTTTTGTTTAAGCCTGTCTGTAGTCTGCCCATGCTGGTCCATCACTTCTCCTTCTCTAACGTCACAGTTAGAGAAGACGCAGCTTAATGCTAAGCTGAGCTAACTAGCCAACATCATGCTCAGTTATTTGTATTGTCCATGCAGCTAACAAGACGATACCAGAAACTGAGATCACCATCCAACCACTTTAGATTTCATTGTTTCAGTCTTGAACTGTGTGTTGTTGTTTCACATTTACCTTGGTCGTATCAAATTTAAGAATATGATCATGTTTTCCAGAGTGCTGATGTATTATGCTGAAGATCAACTGTCATGTAGACAATAGACAATACATTGAATGCTTTTATAGAGGTTAAAGATATAGCCTTGTAAATGTATCTCCCTGTAAATGCTTGGAATGGTTGTATGCTACACAAAAAAAGCAAAATTTAAATGTATGCATCCTCTTTTTCCCTCTTTGCTTCTCTTCCATCCTTCAGAGTGGTGTCACGACAATGGGAATAATTACCGCATTGGTGAGAAGTGGGATCGTCAAGCCGAGAATGGTCACATGATGAGCTGCACCTGCCTTGGAAATGGCAAGGGAGAGTTCAAATGTGAACCTCGTAAGTGCAAAGACAAGAACTATTTCTGCAATATATTGAGACATCAGATGTGAAGTAACGTAGTATTAATTGACTTTTAATGCAGTCAAAACTACTCTGAGTATTATGATGGTTAACAAATAATTCTACTTGGATTTTTTTAAACTTGTGCATGTATTTTGTTTTTTATATATACAGCCACAATTATTATGCCACAAATCATACATGACTTAGGTTTTTTCTTGATTATGTTGCTCTTTTCCTTTAGATGAATCGACATGTTATGATGATGGCAAAATGTATCAGGTGGGCAACCAGTGGCAGAAGGAATACTTGGGTGCTATATGTACCTGCACGTGCCATGGAGGACAACAGGTTTGTATCTCTTTTTCTCAGCTTGTAAGCATATGTGCAAACATACCTGGTAGCTTCTTTTCATCCATGATGTTTAAGGACTAAATCATTAGTTCTATGAAGGTCTCCTTTGTGTGATCAGATGGTTTTTGTGGTGTGTTTTAACCACCTCCTTCTCCTCCTTCTCTGCAGGGCTGGCGATGTGAGAACTGCAGAAGGCCTGGGATTCACACGGATGTGGAGGCTGACCTCCTACAGCCAGTCGATCCTGAAGTCTTTGACCGATACAGAGAAAATGCTAGGCGCAAACTGGTCAGTGTTTTATGATAACTTCTATTGCAAGTATCCTTGTCTTAAGTAAAACAAATGAATGAATTTCACTGTGTAGTTACAGACATGGCCACATTCTAAACGCACATTACCAGAACCATAACAAACATCTCAAACTTTCTCTGCTCCACAGAACATCCAGTGCCCCATTGAATGTTTGAGGCCGGAGCTACTTGCAGATGCCCAGATCCCATCAAAGTAGACGGCAAGGAGTTTGAATGAAGATGGATGAAAGTCCTTTACAGAATTGCGACCACTTTAAGAAGGAAACTTCCTCCTGTTTTCATTGAAAGAAGACAATTCCATCTGTGCCTTAGAGGTTTCACCCTCACAATTACATTAAATGCCTTTGGACCAGTGTGTGAGATTTCAAAGCATCTATAAACAGATGGCAACAGTATTTCTTTTACATGCTTTGAAGAGTGAAGTGACTTAAGTTGGTACTTGCAGACTGCAATCTGCAACCTCACCTGTAGATGGTGATCAAATCTCCACACTGGTCTTTTTATTAAGACTTTCATACACCAGCCACTGTGCCTTATCAAATATCTGCCCTGCTTTTCACCTACTTGTGATCTATTTGTCAAAAACAAGGAATTCTTTGTTGAGTCTCTTTTTGATATTGACCCATCAGAGCACAAATCCTGCTGCTTTATCACCTGCCAGTGTTGTTGATTTATTTTTGTTGATAGAATGGGACTTTTGATGAATTCAAGCATTCCTTGACAATTCTCTTCATTTTTAATAAGAAAACACAATTCTCAACATGTCCCTGTTTCTATGTAAATATGTCCCCTAAAAATAACTGTAGCAACATTTGTTACATTCCCCATTATTTTGAGTTTCACTGTGACTTTTATGCATAGCTAGAAGTTTTTAAGTAAAGCAGAAATGTGTTTTCTGGCTTCTTTTAGATTTCAAAATCAGTACAGTATTGGTTTACTGCAGAGGAATTATCAAGCCATACAGTATTACCCACTTTTTCCAAACACAACTTTCACAAAATGTGCCTCATCTGTACTGTCCATCTCAAGTGTCAGAATTAGGTCAAGCTAGAAAGTAAGCAAATTCAGAAATGTATAGAAAATAATTGACCATTGCTGCAGAGTGAAATCTGTTTTGATTACATAAATGTGTGTAGTTTCTATTCTTTTATTTATCCCTTTTTATTCAGGCATTTTGTTCAATGCTTTTTTGGGGTGTACACTTTATTTTATGATTCACTTGTTTTTTTTGTTTTTTGTTTTTATATTGTTGGTGCCAAAATCTGAACTACTGTGGACTGAATCTTTTTAATAAACAAGTAAAAATCCAATCCAACTGATGTAGATGTTTTGTCTCAGGGTTCTGTTTAATGTGAGGGAAATATGAATTTATCGAAATTCCTTGAGGTGGATGCATATCAATTTTTGATGCTTTCCCATAGACAGTGTTAAAAAATAATTTAAAAAAAGTATAAAAAAACATTATAAAAAGACTGTTCACACTTATGGACTTTTCCGGTTGGAATCACCAGGAAGTTGACAAGGAAATGCGAAGTACCACGTATCTACCTTCAAAATAAAGTTACCGTCGTCAACATCTTGACCACAATCTATGCACTTGACCACTGTAGAGATATGATACCATATACATTACTTGGTCCCGGGAAGTAATGTCGATTTTTATCTCAAAAATTTCAAAGTAGTGATCAAAAACTCTTTTAAACAAACGCGCCGTTAAGGTAAATGCATAAGCAATGAATTAAATTAAATAAACAACACGTTTTACAGTTTTCTCATGTATAAGAAATGGCATTACATATTTAGAAAAACGCTCGTATAGGTGTGAAGTAGGCAGGTATTGTAGATTTAACGAAGAGATGTAGACATGTAAAACAGAATTTACTGAATAAATAGAAAATGATTCCATGTGCAGTTTATGGGCTGAATCTATGTCATTTTAAATCATATTCGCATTAAAGAAGCTGTCAACCTCCCCGTGTTATAAGTCTTCTTCGGAAAACTATTTTTTCTGTTTAAAACTTGTTTTAATAGTCTAAAGATGCTTTTATTTGAAGGATACGAGCCGGAAGTAGTTGTTTGTTTCTGCCGCGCAGGAATTATCGATTGAGAAACAAGTCACTGTAAACTCCTGCAAAAACCCCTGGATACGAAAGAAGATGGATATCGATCCAATCGACAGTTTGATCCTGAAGCTTCATGACGTTGATGCGGTGAAGTTTGGAGAGTATAAGCTGAAAAGCGGCTTGATGACACCGATCTACATCGACCTGAGAGTTCTCGTGTCCCACCCTGCGCTCATGAACCAGGTTTGCATGTGTAGCCGTTTACAAGCCAGGACACAAACTTTTCATGATACACTTTCAACTATTTTGATGTATAAAGGTATATTACTGAGATTCAAAATGCTGTAACATCTAAAAATTCAATGTCATGGACCTCTGGGCTGAGATTTGTAGAAGCTGGTGGTTCAACACACGTGGACCGTCTCTTCAGCAGTCAGTACTGAGTTTTCAAGACCATCGCGCCTTCCGCAGTTTATGCGAAAATGTTGCAATAGCTTCTGATTTTTAGGGTTATATAAGTTTTAATGTGTTTGCATTTTGACGGCACTCCTTCAAATAAGTGCAGTACAGGGTGGGACTACAGCGCACGTTATACTCTGCACATGTAAGACTATAGTGCATTAAACATGATATCCATTAAATGAAGGGTAGTGCTGTGTGATGCTGTAACTTTGGTATCGATCCGATACCAAGTCAAAATAGGGCCAGTATATCAATATTTCTTCCATAAAGAGGAAGTGTGCCATAATTACTTAAGAAAAACACAAACACTAAACTAATATTTCTGTGCATGAATCAAAGTAAAAGCTTTTTTTTCAACCAGAAAATAATAGTGTGCTTTATTTTTTTCTCTTTTGTTGGTAAACAGTAAATGCAAATGTTCATGGATAACAACAAGTATTACATTACAGCTTGCATTTACTAGGAGATCAACAATAACATAAACATACTATTTAAGAAATCAGAAATTACTGATAATTTTATGCAAGTATTGGTTGATACTGATGCCAACATTAGTATAATTTTAGATCAATCCACTGCTAGTCTACAAGGTAAAGAACAAAATTAATGGTATTACACTCCAGAAGTTACAAAGAAAGCACCTTGGATTGACGGTCAATATTTTTGTTTGGACATACAATAAACTCATGACAAGTTTCGAACTGCCACAGTGTTGTGTAACCCTTTTCCTTTGTTAGGCTTTTCATTTATTTTGCTTCCCTTACAGGTGTCAAGTCTTATCTACCAGCGAGTACAAGAAAAGGAGTTACAGTTTGACAATGTGTGTGGGGTTCCCTATACAGCTCTGCCTTTGGCCACAATTATCTGTTCAAGACATGAACTACCAATGCTTATCAGAAGAAAGGAGGCTAAAGACTATGGTGAGTGGACACAAGTGTTGTGCACTCCAAGGAATCACAAGAGTGATATTTTTTTATTAGGGTTGTCACATTGGTTTTGTCGCCTTCAGGTTTCAAATACATTATATGTAAACTCATACCTGTTAGTTACCAAAAAGTATGAAGCTTCAGCTACTTCTGTCTGTGAGTGAAAATGCTTACTTATTGCCCAGTTTGTGTGGCAAGCTCTTTTATGAATGATTTAACAACAGGTATTAACCCTCAGCTTTCAGAGGCAAACAATAACTGATGCACACACTAACATTTGCATGAGTAAGACTCATGCTCCACTGGAAGATGATGTTGTGAAGTTTTGTCTATGATATGGACTTATAACACTCTTTGTGTCACCCTGTTAGGTACCAAGCGCCTAGTGGAGGGTTCCTTTCGAGAAGGGGATACATGTCTAATAATTGAAGACACAGTGACCAGTGGCACTAGCATCCTGGAAACTGCTGAAGTACTCTACAAAGGAGGACTGAAGGTGCAGTGTTAAAAAAGAGATTACAGCAGGGATATAAATAGGACAGGAGTGACTTTTGCTCCCAAGTGATGAAGTTTGAGAGCCAACTGAATTAAAGTGGGAATTTTGCTTAAAGCAGTAATATACAAGCACTTTTACTTTACTAACCCTGTGCATGCAATTGTCATGAATTCTTAAAGGTGACAGATGCTGTTGTCCTAATGGACAGAGAACAGGGTGGCGTAGAGATGTTGGCCTCTCAGGGAATCAAACTCCATCCAATCATTTCCATGTTTAAGCTGCTCGATGTGCTTAAAGCAGCTAAACGCATTGATGCCCAAACTGCAGAGAGAGTCCTCAAATTCATCTTGGACAACAATACTTTCAGGTACAGTTTTAAGCCATGGTCTCAGTGTTTGTAATGTGTGTGTGATGGCTACTTAGAATTAATACACTTGTCTCTTTTAGATCCAAAAAGGAGAATGGTAATGGTGTTTCTGCTGCTAAGAAGCAATGTCTAGAACAGAGGGAGATGAGCTATGGAGACAGAGCCAAACTACCAAGTAAGTGGACTTGATCAAATGACTAACACAATGAGCATTATTAAAAGTGTATGGCTAGTTATAAAAGCTGTTCTAAATGTATTATTATGTTCACTGGTTCTTCAGGCCTTACGCTTTCCTTTTCCTTTCAACATTTTGTTATCTCCTGCTATCTGCAGATGTTCACCCTTTAGCATCAAAGCTTTTGAACATCATGGAGGAGAAACAGTCAAATCTCTGTGTGTCTGCTGATGTCACAACCACTGAGGAGCTTCTTCAGCTGGCTGACTCTCTGGGTCCAAAAATGTGCATGCTGAAGACACATGTAGACATCTTAAAGGTTGGTTTGAGGCCTGTTATATTTTACAGCAAATATGATGACAAATTTCCTTATGCCAATGAGATGTTTTCCAACAGGACTACACAACAGCCTTCAACCAGAGACTGCAGGCTTTATCTGAAAAACACAACTTTGTCATATTTGAAGATCGAAAATTTGCTGACATCGGGAACACAGTGAAGCATCAATATGAAGGTAAAGGAGGACATACTTTTTGTTTGTTGCTGTTTTAATGTTCATGTTTCTAATATTTTGTTTATTTCATTTCTCAGGTGGCTTGTACCAGATCTCATCTTGGTCCCACTTAGTGAATGCTCATGCAGTCCCAGGACCAGGTGTTGTGAAGGGTCTGAGCGCTGTAGGGAAGCCAATGGGTCGAGGATGTTTGCTCATAGGAGAGATGAGCTCCCAGGGCTCACTGGCGACTGGAGAGTACACAAAAGCTGTGGTAAGCACGTATCTACATTTTTCTGAGCTGAGTTTTTACAAGCTACAGATATTGATCTCTGGTATCTGTGTTTCCAGCTGAAAATGGCAGAGGACCACACAGACTTTGTGATTGGGTTTATCTGTGGCTCCAAGATCTCAAAGAGACCAGAGCTCATTCACATGACCCCTGGAGTGCAGATACAGGCCGGAGGTACTTAACACAGCATTTTACATTTCTTTGGATATGTGGTCATTTTCTTTACAGCACAGCTTGTGCATGTACAGCAAAAGGTATCGTTCAAAGGGCGCTGATTTTGGATCAGAGGTTAACAAGAGCCCGTGTACACAGAAGCTTTGGTTCTCGTGACCAGCAGTTGCTGGTTCAGCCTAAGGGCCACAACCCTTCGTTGCATGCCGTCTTTCCACTCCCCTAACCTAAAATTTACTGTCGCTCTTCAGCTTTCCCAAAGACTAATGGCTAGAAAGCTCCTCTGATGAAACCTCTGGCAGAAAAGGGCATGAAAGTGAAAACTTTTATAGTATCCATGCTAAAACTCCTCCTGGATATTGGGCTTGAACAGCAACTTGAAATGAAAAACTGGACTAAATGCTGAGAAGATCTGTATCCAGGAGATACAGTCCAACACTTGTAACCTATCCTCAACACAGGGAGGAGCTATTGGACAAAAAAAAAAAAAATGCTATGCATCCCGTAAGTAGTCCTGCATCCCAGCAACCCCCTCCCATCCTTCTTCAACTGTTTCTCCTTCTCCTACAGGTGATGTGCTGGGCCAGCAATACACCACTCCAGAGGACGTCCTCTACAACAAAGGCTCTGATGTCATCATTGTTGGACGAGGTATCCTGGAGGCTCCTGATAGGCTGAAGGCTGCTGAGTCATACAGGATGTCAGGCTGGGAAGCTTACACCAAGAGACTGAGCAAGATCGACTGAGGGGAATAGCTTTGGTGATTTGATAGAATTTGGGTGTTTCAACTCCTGTACATTGTCAAAGAACTGTGAATTTTGATATCATTTCGGTTTTTAGGGACAGCAGTGAGCTGCATAGTTTAGGTAAAAACACAAAGACATTACACTGCCACATCTGTAAGCATATGGTACAACACAAACAGTCTTCTGACATTTGTGTGGGGTATCTAGAATCCTGTACTGTTTACCACATGTAAATTCTGTCCTGTTAGTTCACTGCTTTTATGTAGTACTTCCTGAATAACCAGCAGTTGTGGTACAGTGGACTTGTTTTCAAAAAAAAAAAAACAGGAAAGGAGTTTCAGTCTTTTAGTTTTTCTTTCTGATTAGATCAAGCAGTGTTCAACAAAACTAATAAATAAAGTTAAATGGAGATAGTTTTTTTTAATGGTATGACTTTAAAGATTCTTTCTCTTTGTGTTGATTAGCCTTTCCTTTTCAAAAACCATTCCTGTGCATACTTTTGTATCTTGAAGATATCAGACAGAGAATCTTGAGAACAAACCAGAAAGTATGGCTGCTATTGTTTGCTCGTTGTGGGATGTTTTCAAAATGAACTTGTGGTCAACAAAAGAGTGGTGGCTTTTTCTTTACTTGAATGGTTGATTACAGAGACCTAATGAGAATATGAAAGTTTGAGATTCAAGATATATAACTCCACTGATGTTAGTTTTGATAAGATTCAGGTGTCAATTATCATAGGTTGCAGCGGAACATTTTGTCATGACTGTCTTCCTGATGTCCAATG
Source organism: Thalassoma bifasciatum (assembly GCA_008086565.1). Lineage (NCBI taxonomy): Eukaryota > Metazoa > Chordata > Actinopteri > Labriformes > Labridae > Thalassoma > Thalassoma bifasciatum. Next base: position 743,482 of record RPOG01000113.1, on the reverse strand, counting down.
TCTGCCGTCCATATTGTTAATTTCAAATATTCATCACTGTGATGAGGAACAAATAAAAGGACAAGAATCTATACTTTGTGATCCCTCCATAAGACCAGTCAGAAATATAGATAAAGCATTATTGAGGCTATTCTGTTTGATGTTCTATAACAACTTGTTTGGCCTTTTTTCCGTGTATTTTACATATGAACAGTATGAGAAATCTATTGTCTTGTTTTAAGACAAAACACTTCAATAAATCATTTATGCTCAAATCAGTATGTTACAATTATTCTTTACTTTGTGTGTTCAAATATGTTTCCTGTCTCTCTATACACTATAAACTAAAAGATGTGTTAATTTGCTAAATGCTGCCATGGCTTTACTCCACAGCCCATGGCAGAAATGATCATAATCCATTTCTTGATTCATGATTAATTGATGTTCTTTCACATAGTGCCATGCCCCAAATGTCATCTTAAGCTTGAGGTATGTGTGCTATCTATAGCTACTTCCAGTTTATGCCTGAAAAACTTTATATTTGTGTGAAAATTCATGTAACTGTAACTGTAACATTATTATATAATGTTGTTAATCTTGGTAGAGATAAAGGTGTCAGTAGAGGAAGTTTCAAAATTGACAATATATTTGTAGCAGTGGTAATGGTGAGACTACGGTAACTGTGGCAGCTGAAGTCTGGCAGGTCCACAGGCCTGACTGCTGTAAGGGCAGTATTCTAGAGGGATAAAAGTATTTTTAATTATAATGGTCCATTACCATTCAGAGCTTTGTGAGGAGCCAATGTAGAGATGCAAATATTTATCTCTCTAAGTGCTTATAGCTTGAAATTACAGACAACAAATGACCAGTAGTTTTGATGAAGACTTAGTCCCCTATATTTTAAGGAAGTTTTAATATTTTGTGTTTGTCTCAAGCCCCACTTCACTATGACACCACTACTCTTGACAAGATAAGTCAGGCCTGAGACAGTATGATCAGAATAGCAGCCTAACTTTGAATCAGTTTAGAAGAGTATCCCTTTGATACAAAGATCGAACCCTTTTATTCAAAGTGAACCATGTGCACCAGAGTCCTGCACCAGGTGCAAACATTTCACCAAAAAGTCTTTGGTGTCTGTCAAAAGTTTAGGGTTGTATTTAAAAAAAATGTTAAATCCAGGTTTCTTTCTTTCTTCTGCTTCTCTGATCCAGTCCAGTTTGGGACCAATACAACGTTTATCCACCTTTATCACTCCTGGAGGGCTCTCAAACAAACTCTCCCCCTACCCGGAGTTGTAAGGCAGGGTGAGCCAGCCAGCAGCACAAGCTATTTGCAAGGCATATGCTATGGAAATGATGCCCTAACGGGCACTGAATGGGACAAATTGAGTCAGCAGGTAGCGACCTTACAATGCGCCTTTTTAGAGATCAACGCAGGCACAAAGGTTAAACACGTTGCCGGGCACACAAGAAGAGGAGGAGGAGGAGAGGGAAGGAGGACGCTCTGGACAAGAAAAAAACGTTAGTGAGAGTAACTCATTTCGTTTATGTGTGTGTGTCCAGCACACACTCGCGCACCCCTCCCCCCCTTATGTCAATATTGGGTTAGATCAACGCACCGTGCGACAGGTGTCTGTGCTCGCCCTGAGGATCCTCTCAGTCGTTTTCACCCATGAGGCGTGGAGAGAGAGACATGATGGGTGGAGACATGGTGGAGAGACAGAGAGAGAGCATGTGGAGGTATAAAAGGTGTATACCTGTGACAAACGGCACATACGTTCAGTGCGCGTAAAAGGTGAGTCCTGTCCAAACATGCGCATCTGGCCTCTGTCTCTTTACTTCTAATAAAGGTAGGTTCTCTGAAGGTTCTGTCTTCATTTCTGTACTCAAACTTTATTTTTCATTTGGGTGTCAAATGTCAGATTTCTTTGGTGTTTTAACTTTTGTAAATCTCCCTCCACAGGCTGACATCAAAGGAGCCAGCTGTTGCGCGCACATTGTCTTTCACGCAGGATCATCGTTCCTTTTTTGTGCCTTTTTCATGTCTGTATTTGCTTCACGTTGAGCCTCACGCACAATACCTGAAGATGAAGTTTTGTTCGTTCGGCTCGCGTTATGCAGGTACGGGTTGGCAACTGGAAAAGACGCAAACTTCTTTTTCGTTTTGGGGCATCCCCTTCTACATCACTGCTCTTGACAATGTCAATATGCAGCTCAGATTCTAACTGAAGTAATTTTCCTCTAAATTTAACTTGAGTTTGGGCATCAAGTAGACAGGCTGCCATTCTACAGCAAGAAAACATGCACAAAACATGGACCACTGCTCTGTCTATTGTCAACAACTTAAAATCAACATAGTTTCAGTAACTGACGCGCCAGGTGAGGGGAGCAACCTGTTGTCCAAAAGGCATTATTTGCATACAGCTGGCTGCAGGCCATGCTGTGTACAGAGCTATGTCAACCTCTGAAAACTCGTTGGCTGACAACTGAAGTCACACCATTTACTCAGAGGATGACTGAAAAAATAAATCTTGAAAAATGAATTTGTTGTGTCATTTGAAAAAATTAATTAAAGCTACCAAAGTTACTGGTTTTGTTTTCCTGAGAAAGTGTGAATATATGGTTACGGCAAGCAAACTGAATTGTTCCAAATGGGGATGGAGGCTGCAGAAAGTTTAGGATTGGAGTCCCGTCCTCCATTCAACATGTGTTTTCTTTTTTTTAACTGAAACACAAAAGGAAGGATATGAAATCAGATCTCACATGAATTAAAATTTGTAAAATCTGCTCAAAAACATACCTATTCAGGGATGATGCTGCAAATGATACACTTTAACTGCTGATAAACTAACTAATCGTGCTTAAGTGATCTATTTATCTATTTAATGCGTACTTGTTGACTTTGATAGTGCTTTCTTTTATACATTAACTGAATTCCCCTTGTATGACATTGAATCTGTATATGTTGACATTTGCAATGACAGAGATGATGATCATTGTATTTCCATTTGGCTTTTATTTGATAACCATATTTTTCCAATTGCCCATTCATGATGACAGCATGTATTTTCCACTGGGGGTCTATTCATTACTGTCTATCTCCTACGTCATAACCCCAGGCCTCTGGCTGGCAACAGAGTGCACAAAGATAGGTTTAATAGGGGTTATGTTAATCATTAACTAAACATTAACCACACTCACCAGACATCTGATAGGGGCCATCTGTCTTTGGATGCAGTGATGCAGAATTCAGACGACTGAACCATTCTAACCTTTGTTAAAGTTGAATTGTATCTGTCTTCCAGTGTTAAAGCACTGCTGAAACATACACAGGTGTTTTTGTACACACAAAAAGGGCAGGAAAGGTGTTAAAATATTCTGTGCACTGGGTGTACACTGTCCAATTTAAACAAATAACTTCATTGAAAGTTTTTTTCCACAATCAGAGCAAGAGCAAGGCCAGTACTCACAGATGATAACTGAAACCACCTCAGCTTTAAATTTTTGTTTTATTTATCTATCAGGCAGGAATTGTATGAGTGAGGCACAGTGAGTTCACTTGATTTTGCATTGAAAATTAGAAATCCTGAAGCATCACTTCATCTTTAAATGAACCATTTACATTGAATAAGACATCTAAAACAAAATATAATCAATAACAAAGATATTATCAAAACTCAGAGTCTAGTTCCACTCAGCTAATTGATTTAGTTACATCGCTCATACTCCGGCTTAAGTTTGGTGTGCAATTGTCAGTCAATCTTGTCTTTCCACAGTTCATTCTCTGAACGTTGCTTTCTGTTCTCCAGTAAATCCCCATATGCATGTGTCATCACCTTACAAGAGGCATTATGGGTGGGAGAGACCTTCCTACCTGTCGTTCTTAACCTGAAAGCCTATTTGCCTCTGCTTGGAGCTCAAGTCAATATTTGTTTGAAAGCAGATGATGGGAAAGCTTACACTCCTCAGTATCCTGGTTACCTGGCCCCAATTTAAACTGACTGTCCCAACTGGTCCTGCTGCTGTTGTTACACCCTCCCAACCAGCTCCAGGAGTAGCATTAGCACACAGGTAATTTGCTTAGTATTCAACATGGAAGCTCTCAGACAGCTTTTCTTGGTCCAAAAATGAAGTGCATGAAATAAAATGTTTTGGAATGATTTGTTATGGTGTAAGACTTAATCTGAGATCAGTCTAGTTTTTACTAAAATAAACCCAAAATGTGTTTCACATGTTAGTTTCTCCATGCAACATGGAGAAATCGAAAAGAGGCAGGCATTGTGTGCTTCATTTATACATGAATATGAAGATCCTTTAATGAGGAACACAACTTTTTACCATATTGTTGCTTCTATACATTTTTGGGATCAGAGAAAACACCTGAGGCTCTGTAGTCATTGTTTATTTGAAACTAAAGGTTAAAATACAATCAAGATGTTTGCAGAATTACTGAGGTTGTTGTGATAATACCTGATTATAAGTTATTGTTGCAACTACAAAATATATTTCAGCTTGAAATTCCATATCCAAATAAATCAGTAATGCATGTTGACTAAACAATCACCTCAGCCCCTCTTAGCTGTTTCACTAGAACTACAGCTTTTAAGTAGTACCCAGAATGCCTTTGTTAATTTTCACCTGACAGTTACACCATGTGTTTAAGTAGATTAGTTAATTCAGTCAACCATCTGAAGAAAATGGGTTAACTAACAAGTCAAAATCAACCAAACTAAGACAAGGGTTGACCAAGATGTTTCATTTAATCAAGATAAACAATGATGTAGTCTGTTGAAATCAATTCTAAAATTTAAAAGAATGACATCACTCCCTCTACCTTTTTTTGTGACCAATACCGTGCAGTACAACATGTAACAAATTGTTATTAAGTTTGTTTTGGGCAGTTCAAAAGTGACTAGGTAAAATGAAACCACACTTCAATGAATTAAATTCAGAGTATCATATTGGAAATCTATCTCATACTCCACTTAGTTTTTCTGTCTTCCATAAAATTTAAAGTTTGTGTTCAAGAAAATTTAGTTTTGACCCAACACAGCATACCATTTAAAGGCAGCCCTTTACATCCTATTTTTAAGGTGAAACAAGTCACATTTAGCAGTGTTCTGTCTGACAGTCTAGAGTGGGTTAGTTTGACTTTTTATAAAAACAGAGTAATTATTGCTAATACCGTCATTTTTTTTTAACCTTTTGGAAGTATTGGTTTTTTACAGATAAAAGTTAAATACTCAAGGGTGCTACTTCATTAGTAGTGCTGGGGAAGGTGGCTTCCCACACAATGATGTTTTATCATGTACAAAGATGTATTATGAGACTTTTAATCCTTTTTAATTCTATTTCATCTATTGTATCTGTGACTGCTCATCCTTTCTCTTCCGGTAGTTTGTTCTTTTAGTGTTCCAGTTCATTTGCATAATTATCCTACAAGCACTGAATAGACAGTCTGTTCTGAATGTAAAAAGCCTCCTTAAATAAATCAGCCACTATGGTCTATATAAATAAAAGAACTCAGCTTGATTTAACCATCAGAAACCCAAAACCAAACCTTTGCCTCCTCCCTCTTATGTCTGGACCATGTGCTGCCCTGGCTGTGAACCTATGAACTCTGCTTGTCATACATCACTGTATTAAGGCCACTGTTTGTATCTGCACAGCAGAAACATGATTACGTTTGTGGTGCCTGCTAAACTGTTGGATGCTATCTGTAAGTGGTGAAACAAGAGCTTTCCAGAGGCAGTGTGTGTGTGTGTGTGTGTGTGTGTGTGTGTGTGTGTGTGTGTGTTTGTGTGTGTGTGTGTGTGTGTGTGTGTGTGTGCCTGTAGGATGTGTGCTGCTTCCTGTGACAGTTACTGATAATGAGGAGTCACGCAAATGCTGCAGGCTGGTTCCCTCCCCTGGTTGTTTAATCCTTATCTTTGCTCCCTAATTTTCTGATGGTGGAATAAATGCATTTAGATGAAGCGTTAAAATCAACCTTGAGGAGCTCTTTGAGTTCATGGGTAAAGGTCATTTGGTATTTCAAAACATTTGAACACTGCGGAAAAAAAGACNACTACTCTTGACAAGATAAGTCAGGCCTGAGACAGTATGATCAGAATAGCAGCCTAACTTTGAATCAGTTTAGAAGAGTATCCCTTTGATACAAAGATCGAACCCTTTTATTCAAAGTGAACCATGTGCACCAGAGTCCTGCACCAGGTGCAAACATTTCACCAAAAAGTCTTTGGTGTCTGTCAAAAGTTTAGGGTTGTATTTAAAAAAAATGTTAAATCCAGGTTTCTTTCTTTCTTCTGCTTCTCTGATCCAGTCCAGTTTGGGACCAATACAACGTTTATCCACCTTTATCACTCCTGGAGGGCTCTCAAACAACTCTCCCCCTACCCGGAGTTGTAAGGCAGGGTGAGCCAGCCAGCAGCACAAGCTATTTGCAAGGCATATGCTATGGAAATGATGCCCTAACGGGCACTGAATGGGACAAATTGAGTCAGCAGGTAGCGACCTTACAATGCGCCTTTTTAGAGATCAACGCAGGCACAAAGGTTAAACACGTTGCCGGGCACACAAGAAGAGGAGGAGGAGGAGAGGGAAGGAGGACGCTCTGGACAAGAAAAAAACGTTAGTGAGAGTAACTCATTTCGTTTATGTGTGTGTGTCCAGCACACAGTCGCGCACCCCTCCCCCCCTTATGTCAATATTGGGTTAGATCAACGCACCGTGCGACAGGTGTCTGTGCTCGCCCTGAGGATCCTCTCAGTCGTTTTCACCCATGAGGCGTGGAGAGAGAGACATGATGGGTGGAGACATGGTGGAGAGACAGAGAGAGAGCATGTGGAGGTATAAAAGGTGTATACCTGTGACAAACGGCACATACGTTCAGTGCGCGTAAAAGGTGAGTCCTGTCCAAGCATGCGCATCTGGCCTCTGTCTCTTTACTTCTTATAAAGGTAGGTTCTCTGAAGGTTCTGTCTTCATTTCTGTACTCAAACTTTATTTTTCATTTGAGTGTCAAATGTCAGATTTCTTTGGTGTTTTAACTTTTGTTAATCTCCCTCCACAGGCTGACATCAAAGGAGCCAGCTGTTACGCGCACATTGTCTTTCACGCAGGATCATCGTTCCTTTTTTTGTGCCTTTTTCATGTCTGTATTTGCTTCACGTTGAGCCTCACGCACAATACCTGAAGATGAAGTTTTGTTCGTTCGGCTCGCGTTACGCAGGTACGGGTTGGCAACTGGAAAAGACGCAAACTTCTTTTTCGTTTTGGGGCATCCCCTTCTACATCACTGCTCTTGACAATGTCAATATGCAGCTCAGATTCTAACTGAAGTAATTTTCCTCTAAATTTAACTTGAGTTTGGGCATCAAGTAGACAGGCTGCCATTCTACAGCACGAAACATGCACAAAACATGGACCACTGCTCTGTCTATTGTCAACAACTTAAAATCAACATAGTTTCAGTAACTGACGCGCCAGGTGAGGGGAGCAACCTGTTGTCCAAAAGGCATTATTTGCATACAGCTGGCTGCAGGCCATGCTGTGTACTGAGCTATGTCAACCTCTGAAAACTCGTTGGCTGACAACTGAAGTCACACCATTTACTCAGAGGATGACTGAAAAAATAAATCTTGAAAAATGAATTTGTTGTGTCATTTGAAAAAATTAATTAAAGCTACCAAAGTTACTGGTTTTGTTTTCCTGAGAAAGTGTGAATATATGGTTACGGCAAGCAAACTGAATTGTTCCAAATGGGGATGGAGGCTGCAAAAAGTTTAGGATTGGAGTCCCGTCCTCCATTCAACATGTGTTTTCTTTTTTTTAACTGAAACACAAAAGGAAGGATATGAAATCAGATCTCACATGAATTAAAATTTGTAAAATCTGCTCAAAAACATACCTATTCAGGGATGATGCTGCAAATGAGACACTTTAACTGCTGATAAACTAACTAATCGTGCTTAAGTGATTTATTTATCTATTTAATGCGTACTTGTTGACTTTGATAGTGCTTTCTTTTATACATTAACTGAATTCCCCTTGTATGACATTGAATCTGTATATGTTGACATTTGCAATGACAGGGATGATGATCATTGTATTTCCATTTGGCTTTTATTTGATAACCATATTTTTCCAATTGCCCATTCATGATGACAGCATGTATTTTCCACTGGGGGTCTATTCATTACTGTCTATCTCCTACGTCATAACCTCAGGCCTCTGGCTGGCAACAGAGTGCACAAAGATAGGTTTAATAGGGGTTATGTTAATCATTAACTAAACATTAACCACACTCACCAGACATCTGATAGGGGCCATCTGTCTTTGGATGCAACGATGCAGAATTCAGACGACTGAACCATTCTAACCTTTGTTAAAGTTGAATTGTATCTGTCTTCCAGTGTTAAAGCACTGCTGAAACATACACAGGTGTTTTTGTACACACAAAAAGGGCAGGAAAGGTGTTAAAATATTCTGTGCACTGGGTGTACACTGTCCAATTTAAACAAATAACTTCATTGAAAGTTTTTTTTCCACAATCAGAGCAAGAGCAAGGCCAGTACTCACAGATGATAACTGAAACCACCTCAGCTTTAAATTTTTGTTTTATTTATCTATCAGGCAGGAATTGTATGAGTGAGGCACAGTGAGTTCACTTGATTTTGCATTGAAAATTAGAAATCCTGAAGCATCACTTCATCTTTAAATGAACCATTTACATTGAATAAGACATCTAAAACAAAATATAATCAATAACAAAGATATTATCAAAACTCAGAGTCTAGTTCCACTCAGCTAATTGATTTAGTTACATCGCTCATACTCAGGCTTAAGTTTGGTGTGCAATTGTCAGTCAATCTTGTCTTTCCACAGTTCATTCTCTGAACGTTGCTTTCTGTTCTCCAGTAAATCCCCACATGCATGTGTCATCACCTTACAAGAGGCATTATGGGTGGGAGAGACCTTCCTACCTGTCATTCTTAACCTGAAAGCCTATTTGCCTCTGCTTGGAGCTCAAGTCAATATTTGTTTGAAAGCAGATGATGGGAAAGCTTACACTCCTCAGTATCCTGGTTACCTTGCCCCAATTTAAACTGACTGTCCCAACTGGTCCTGCTGCTGTTGTTACACCCTCCCAACCAGCTCCAGGAGTAGCATTAGCAGACAGGTAATTTGCTTAGCATTCAACATGGAAGCTCTCAGACAGCTTTTCTTGGTCCAAAAATGAAGTGCATGAAATAAAATGTTTTGGAATGATTTGTTATGGTGTAAGACTTAATCTGAGATCAGTCTAGTTTTTACTAAAATAAACCCAAGATGTGTTTCACATGTTAGTTTCTCCATGTAACATGGAGAAATCGAAAAGAGGCAGGCATTGTGTGCTTCATTTATACATGAATATGAAGATCCTTTAATGAGGAACACAACTTTTTACCATATTGTTGCTTCTATACATTTTTGGGATCAGAGAAAACACCTGAGGCTCTGTAGTCATTGTTTATTTGAAACTAAAGGTTAAAATACAATCAAGATGTTTGCAGAATTACTGAGGTTGTTGTGATAATACTTGATTATAAGTTATTGTTGCAACTACAAAATATATTTCAGCTTGAAATTCCATATCCAAATAAATCAGTAATGCATGTTTATTAAACAATCACCTCAGCCCCTCTCAGCTGTTTCACTAGAGCTACAGCTTTTAAGTAATACCCAGAATGCCTTTGTTAATGTTCACCTGACAGTTACACCATGTGTTTAAGTAGATTAGCTAATTCAGTCAACCATCTGAAGAAAATGGGTTAACTAACAAGTCAAAATCAACCAAACTAAGACAAGGGTTGACCAAGATGTTTCATTTAATCAAGATAATTTGTGTTTGTGTTTAAGAAAATTTAGTTTTTGACCCAACACAGCATACCATTTTGAGGCAGCCCTTTACATCCTATTTTTAAGGTGAAAAAAGTCACATTTAACAGTGTTCTATCTGACAGTCTAGAGTGGGTTAGTTTGACTTTTTATAAAAAAAGAGTAATTATTGCTAATACCGTCATTTTTTTAAACCTTTTAGAAGTATTGGTTTTTTTACAGATAAAAGTTAAATACACATGGGTGCTACTTCATTAGTAGTGCTGGGGAAGGTGGCTCCCCACACAATGATGTTTTATTATGTACAAAGATGTATTATGAGACTTTTAATCCTTTTTAATTCTATTTCATCTATTGTATCTGTGACTGCTCATCCTTTCTCTTCGGGTAGTTTGTTCTTTTAGTGTTCCAGTTCATTTGCATAATTATCCTACAAGCACTGAATAGACAGTCTGTTCTGAATGTAAAAAGCCTCCTTAAATAAATCAGCCACTATGGTCTATATAAATAAAAAGAACTCAGCTTGATTTAACCATCAGAAACCCAAAACCAAACCTTTGCCTCCTCCCTCTTATGTCTGGACCATGTGCTGCCCTGGCTGTGAACCTATGAACTCTGCTAGTCATACATCACTGTATTAAGGCCACTGTTTGTATCTGCACAGCAGAAACATGATTACGTTTGTGGTGCCTGCTACACTGTTGGATGCTATCTGTAAGTGGTGAAACAAGAGCTTTCCAGAGGCAGTGTGTGTGTGTGTGTGTGTGTGTGTGTGTGTGTGTGTGTGTGTGTGTGTGTGTGTGTGTGTGTGTGTGTGTGTGTGCCTGTAGGATGTGTGCTGCTTCCTGTGACAGTTACTGATAATGAGGAGTCACGCAAATGCTGCAGGCTGGTTCCCTCCCCTGGTTGTTTAATCCTTATCTTTGCTCCCTAATTTTCTGATGGTGGAATAAATGCATTTAGATGAAGCGTTAAAATCAACCTTGAGGAGCTCTTTGAGTTCATGGGTAAAGGTCATTTGGTATTTCAAAACATTTGAACACTGCGGAAAAAAAGACAAACCAAAATTATTTATAACAACCCGTTTTAATTTTGAAAAACAGAAAGTTGTAAAAATTAAACTAAAATAAAAAAAAAACATCATTTCTGTCTGCTTGTACTCGTCAGTGCAAATGTAGTGTCTGTCATCACATTTTAATGGTCTTTGAATGTGTCAACAATGTTAATGCACATATAATAGGCTAAAAATGTTACACTCTGCATAGCATTTATCAGCGTTTTTCCTGCAGGCCAAGCCAGCAGCCTGTTTGTCCTTGCAGAGATCAACGAGGACAAGTGGAGGCGGCACGAGCAGATGTCCTACACGCATCACCCATACCTGGATTAGTCTCCACGGTAACCTTCCACCTGAAGGAGGGTCATTTATTCAGCGCAGTCTGTGTGTCACCGTGTGCCTTTTTGTGTGTCATGCAAAAGAAAAAAAAATAAAAGCCACGTGTTACAGTGTGTGTGTGTGTGTGCTTCCATCCAAGCACGTTTGTGTGGATATGTATGTGTGACAGTGCAGGTGTGTTCATGAACTATGCAAATATGAAGTTTCAGCTCAGCCCAGGAAACGAAAAACCATCTCACTTCCTGCATCCAATTTAGAGCTGAACAAACCTCCAAAGAAACAACTGCTGGTCTGATCATCACCATAACTAGTGGTAGCTGAACACACAAATATAAAGAATATTTAAATGATTTATTCATATCTCTATAAACATAAATAATTATTATGTATATCTGAATGTTGTCAAATGTACAGATATACACGTCATGCCTCTCTATTTTCTATTAATGTATTATTGGCAGATATGATCAGCACCCTATCCCTAACCCTCCGACAACCTGCTTCAATAATGTATGATAATCATCAACGCATAGGTTAGTCATTTTAGTCTTGGTCACAGAGTGGTGCCATGGAAAACAGATGGATAGTTTCAAAGATGATGAAAAGAAAAAGCTCAATGACTACCTTTTAAAAAATGGAAAGATAAAGGTTTTGTGGAATCTCAGTTTTTTTAATGCAATCTTTTCATCATCCCTATATATCAGTCCAGTATTATCTTTGAAAAAAGGGGCAGCCAACAATCACAGGTCATTGAGTGTCCACTTGAGGTACCTGAAATTATGTATACACCTAAAGGCAACCTCTGGTCTAAATAGATGGAGCCTAGGCAGAAGTATTATAAACTGCTGTTCTCCAAGGGTCCACTTGAGACTGGCAACTAAATAAAGTCAATGAGATTTCATCGTTATTTAGTGGTGAGTAAAAAGATATTTAATAACTCATTCTTTAAAGTTCATGCAGACACTGATCATGATTTATTCATTAATCAAGTATTGATTAACTATGGATGATAAATATGAATGCATGGCTGCACTAACCACTACATGAACACCACCTTTTGTGTTTTGCTTGTGAAAGACCTGAGCTACATATTTCACTGTAATACATCTGGGTGCATGGAAACTTAGGGTTTTTACCTTAAGGTGGACTGTTTTGTTCAACTTGTACTCACTTTCTCTCCATCTCAATTTCATGGAATGAGTGAGCCAAAGATATGTTTTTCCAACTAACACAAATGAATGACTGTTTCATACAGCAAGATAAGGATTCAAAACAGAACTGTACCAGCTCTGTGCTGAACTACACTGTCCCTGTCACATGCAAATTCACCAGCTGTATTTAACAGGGAAATGAGCCTGTATGTGAGTGTGTGAGTGTGTGTGTGTATGTGTGTGTGTGAGTGAGTGAGCGAGTGTGCGTGTTGCAAATATCTCTGCATGTGTATGTAGACTCTTCAGCTGATCTGTTTTTAAGACCTGTGAAGAAAGACCCTCCACATGTATGCTGCTGCAAAGACACACACACACAAACACACACACACACACACACACACACACACACACACACACACACACACACACACAAACCTATGAACACACGTGACACCTGTGTCTATACAAGCCTTTCCTTCCACCTGGCCATCACCTGCTGCTGGGGGGTGACACACAAATACACGTGGAATGAAGGACAATGAATGGGTTAAAGGAAGACAATGAGAAAGCTGTTCATACAGGTAAACAGCTTTCACTTGCCCATAGATGAAATACACACACATATGTGCATGAAAGCCTTTCACGCACACACCAAAAGAAAAAAAGCCCGTTGTACAAAAATATTTACAGTTACAATATTTTTTTTCCGTAACTTACTAGTACATTTCTCACCTCACAAATCATGATCTCACCTTCACCTGAGTCTGACCTTGATGATAACGACCAACCCTGTAGCACTTGACAAAGACAAGGCCAGTTTATTCATGCCAGATTTAATGTAATAAACACATTTGCCACTAGATGTCACCAGTGATGAGGGAAAATACTGATAATCCCCAACAACCCACTGTTGCTGTTGGACTTCCCACTATCAATGCAGGTCTATTAGAATGAATGAATATTATGCAAATTGTCTGATTTTTGAATTTTGGTTCCATCAGCCTAAGTGATATGTAAGGTTTTGTAATTATGATGTATAATCTAACGTGAGATTAATGAGATGTGTCATTGTCAAATAACCAACAGAACAAAAGGAATAATGTTTTCACACCAAATTGAGGGGGAATAAATGATTGGGCAATGATTGGATGGTGTCCATTTGGTTCGTTTCAGCTGCAACAGTCAGGAAAAGGCAAATCTGGCACCAAATGTAGTCTGTTGACATCAATTCTAAAATTTAAAAGAATGACATCGCTCCCTCTACCTTTTTTTGTGACCAATACCGTGCAGTACAATATGTAACAAATTGTAAATAAGTTTGTTTTGGGCAGTTCAAAAGTGACCAGGTAAAATGAAACCACACTTCAATGAATTAAATTCAGAATATCATATTGGAAATCTATCTTATACTCCACTTAGTTTTTCTGTCTTCCATAAAATTTAACTGTTGTCAAAAGCAATTATTAACTTTTTACATTTCATAGTATATTTGTTTTTTTGTAAGCAGAAATCTCACATACCTTTATGGTTTGTAAACATCTGAGGGACTCAGCTCTATATTTCCTTGCTCAAAATGATTCCAATGCTTAAACATGTGAAAGTGCAAAGGACATGTAAAGATAAAGCTAATTGGGAGAGGAGGTAAGGATACTTTGAGATGAAACACATAACCCCATACTCATGATTTGGGACACCTCAGGGTCTTTTCCCACCCTCAGTTTGTGCTCCAGTATACCTACTGCAGAGGAAAAGAGAGAGAGCGAGAGGGAGAGAGGGGATCAGCTCCCAGAATGTGTCTATTATCCGTCTACCCGAATCAAACTGTTGTGTCAGTGCGTTACCATTGTATGCTCTTGGGTCAGGTTGCCTGTGACCATGGCTGCCATATTGATGACTAAGTCAGTTTGGGGCTCTGAGGACAATGGTGCTGTGGAGCCTTCACAAAGCACCGGGCTAATGCTCCCCTTTCAGCCGGCCTGCTCAGCTGCTGAGTGTGCAAGGCTGCTGGGCAAATGGAGTGGCGCGGGTCCAGGGGGCCTGGCCCTATAAAAACACAGACGAGGGGCTCTTCCCCGACATTGATTATACTGGATCTGTCCCACCTCAGTACGTCTGTAAGTATAACACACCGCCTTAGACTTAGCCAAGAAACTGCAATGAGGGGACAGCGACGGATATGTGTCTTTTTTGTGTACATGATAGGGAGATAGCTCTTTAACTTGGAAATACCCAGCAAAAACTGCTGTTTTTAAGGTTTACTAGTTTATCTTAGCTACCTTTTTATCGGGAAAACCTGGCAAGATGACTGTCAAGATGTGTAGGGCTGGTACACACAAGTGGACATTCTCACTTCTACCTTTGGAAAGTGACCCTAAAGAAATCTTAACAGTAAAAAGTGTTTCATGCTGACACTTTCCCCCCAGTTTTATAGAACTAAAGTAGGCTCTGATGTAAGTTTGACAGTTTTCCTAGTGAAAATTTGTTGTTTTTTTCATTAAATTTCCAGTTCAGTCTTGAGATACTGCTTAATGATTAACTTGTTAAGGATATCATACCTACTCAGGACTTGAAGATTATCTCAGGACTTTGTTTTGATATCTTTTTTTTAAATCCCTCTGCCATGGTCAGGGAGTAACCCCTTAAGGGAGAAGCAGCAGCCATGAACACTCAACAGATGGAGCAGATGGGCCAGTTCAAGATCACAGTTTGGGAGGAGGAAAACTTCCAGGGAAAACGCTGTGAGTTCATGCTGGAATGCCAGAACATCATGGAGAGGGGCTTCAAGAAGATCCGCTCCATCAAGGTGGAGAATGGGCCGTAAGTCCACATTACTGTGTTGGTGTTAGTGATTTTCATGTGCCACGCTAAAAGCTTGACCTTTTGACCTCTTCTTAGTCTTTTTGTTTTCTGTTGCGCTCATGATCTGTGTTTTGTCTGGATGTTCTATGGGTCCTTGCATCTTTGCTCAAAGGCTGTCTGATTTATCTGAATGAAGCTTTTAAAAAGGAGCCTTTAGAGATATAAATATTGGGTACTCATTGTTGCCAAAAAAGTGAAATAATAATGATTAAGTGCAGCAATGTCAAAATCTCATATTTTCTTCTTATTGGATACTAATTTCATCTGCTTGGAAAAGTCTGATTAAAGCACACAGACTGTAACCAACAAGGGAAAGGGCAGATTACCAAAAAACATAAATTACAGCCCATTTTAGCATTGTTACTTGGCGTGTATTGTTTGCATTCATGTGGGCATGCATCCATGTGTAACCCTGGTTGCGATATGAGTTGGCTGTGAGCAGCTGCCGGCTGTGAGCCAGAATGGCTGGTTGACTGACTGGCGATCAGATAAAGAGCAGTGGGTGCAGCAGCAGCAGTGTTGGAGGCAGGAGCAGCAGTATTTAATGTTTGTTTTGTGCTGGCAGAGACAAAAGAAGCTGTATGCTGTTTTCATTCAAGCTACAAAAACGTCTGTTTCAGTGCTCATTATTGTTCCATCTTTGAGCTATATTCCAGCATTATCCTGTTCCCAGACTTCTTATTTGCCTTTCCTCCCTCATTTCTCTCTTCTACCTCTTTCTTTGCCCAGTTGGGTGGGTTATGAGTACCCAGAGTTCCAGGGACAGCAGTTTATTCTGGAGAAGGGAGACTACCCTCGCTATGAGGCCTGGAGTGGAAACAGCAGCTACAGAACCGAGCACTTGCTCTCCTTCAGACCAATCAAGGCTGCTGTGAGTTACAATATTCCTTTATTCACCCTTTTTTTCCCGAAACAGCCTTTGTCCCCTCCTCATCCATATAAGCCCTAACTTTTAAGCATTTCTCTTTGTATTTTTCTTTGTGCTGGTCTTAGAAGCTTGTTCGATGTGTTGACTCAGAGCATTAGCTTATCCCTGTTCAGAAGCAGCTTTAGCAAAAACATTTCAGGGTCTTTTTAAAAAAACTTGAACATTTTCACATCTTTATTTCTGCAGAGCCACAGCGACAGTAAGGTGACCCTGTACGAATGTGAGGACTTCCAGGGCCGTAAGTTTGAGATGTGCGATGACTACCCCTCCCTACAGGCAATGGGCTGGTGTAGCAAGGAGGTGCCCTCCATCAAAGTCAATTCAGGAGCGTAAGTCATTCACCTCCTCCGTATTTTTGCCCTCTATCTCTGCCTCCTATCTCCTCTTTTTTCCCCTCTTCTATTCATAACACAAAGTTATAATTCTCACCATTTGTAAACAGTCCTTGTCAGGTATATCAGTCTGTGAGACAAGCCAGCCTGTTCTAGCTGGCTGTAATGTGGAGACATTTTTCAAACTATCTGTAGACAATCTGACAAGTCTATCATCTGATCCTGTCTCACCCCTCCTCCCCTCTGCAGCTGGGTGGCTTACCAGTTCCCCGGCTACCGTGGCTACCAGTACATCCTGGAGAGAGACAGACACCAAGGCGAGTACAGAAACTACAATGAGTTCAGCACCCAGGCCCACACCAACCAGGTGCAGTCCATTCGTAGGATCCAGCAATAAATCTTCACTCTGCCTGTCTGATCAGACCTGACGGATTGAAACCCTGACCCTCTTACTCACTTTGAACCCGGACAGACCGCTGTCACAGAAACAGTAGATGGACAAACTCTTTCTATCACTCTGTGGCTCTGCTTTTATGGAAACTAAGTACCTACTTCTACTACCATGCTTAAGCATGTTCTTGAAATAGGAAATAAAGGCTTTTCTTCCAAACTAGACACTGTTTGTTTTTTCCTTTGTCCTTACAATGGAAAGTAGCAACCAAAATGAATAACTCAAAGTGAAACCTAGCAATGATTGGCTGCAATCATTTGCACTTTGACTATGCAAGTTCTACTTCTGGTTCAGAGCCTTTTTATCTTGAGCTTCATACACAGGCTGTCATGAGGGATAGTTTTTAGCTTTGTATCCATTTAAAGAATATATTTTGACTTTTAGTGAGCATCGATGGAAAGATTTTATTTAAATCTCTCTGTTAGGCTCTAGAGTGTGTTATTGTTCCTGTCAGACTGTTTTCTTTTTTTCCAATAAACAAGAGTACAAGATTGCATTTGTTTCGATTATTTATTTGTTCTGTGAATATTGCAGTTAAAATCTGCTGAAAAGGAAAGAAAAGAAACAAGAGAAAACTCTGAAAGTTTTTATGTATTCTTTACAAACACATACCAAATCTGTTTAAGGGAATCATACCAAATAAGATCATAACTTTTCTCCTGCTTGCTTTGACAGTTAAAAAAACTGTCACGGACACTGCTGCTACTTAGTGGTGTCAGCACACATCAGCTTTACCAAAGGAAGTCAGAAAAGGCCAGCAGAGGTCCTCTAAGAGACAACTGACACATATGCACAGTCTATATTTATCAATAAAATGTTAAAGTAGAGCCCAAAGTACTGAAATATTAAAACTACCAGGAGAGTAGTTTTCTCTAGAATCTACTTGACAAACATTTGACCTCAAATACAAACAATCAGGACAAAATCAGCCTGCAATATGTCAAAGATCAGGAGTCACACTGAATCCCATTCATTTTTCCTTTTTATCTTAATTATATGTATCATAATTACATCTATAGCAGACATTTATTGTATATCTTGTTCTTTGTAAAAGGCACTGTCACTTTGAAACAGGCTAAGTTACTTTGTTGCAAGGCATTTTTAAGATGGTTCATCATTTTTCAAATAGCTTATTGATGATCCCGGTCAGAATCAAAAGGATTGTAGATTAATATTTTAACGGCTTGGTGACACACTCAGAGTTTGGTTTCCGATTTTTTACTTTCGGGTAAATCAATGGGTTTAATTCAATTAAAAACTACTTGAAGATTCCTTCTGCTGTATTTTAAATGCATAAAGCTGCTTTAGTCAAATTGATATGTAACACAGATCACTGAAACCAAAACCATTAAGACTAAAAGCATAGACAGTCCAGAGGAAAAAGAAAGACGCTAGCCTTTTGTAACTAATGGGGGAAATGAAGAGAAAAGCTTTTTTCTGATGTTTTGATGGGTTATTTCCTGCTTCAGCTTTGCACAAAACTACCTCCTAACAGTAGTAGCTTAGCATCTGTTTGTGTATTCTAATGTGACACCATCATGTTTATCCAGTAGTCACACAGTGGGATCCTGGAGTGTGTTTACCTCCACACACTCCTCCTGTTGGTCCAGGACGTGGGATTCCGTGACACACACCCACAAGCCTGCACTGGCTCATGGTCCCACACCCAAAAAACCAGGATCTTTTAATAAATGTGTAACCATGCACACACACCTTTCTCAAATATACATTCCTCTGCAGGGTGATTAAAGCTGCTGCACTGGGGCTTGGAAAGGAGTGACACTTAAGTCGACAGGTTAGTTTCAAACTGAGGTTCATTGGGCGCACATTTCAGAGCACTGAGGTAAGATTTGTACTTATAACTTTGCATTCATCCTTACTGATTACATGGTGGTTAGATCATGGTGTGTATTACTGGTATTTATACAGAAATGAGCTGCACAAGGTTTTATTATTAACGTGTCAACCAATAACATGAAGCTGTTTAACCTGTTGGAAGGTTGTTTTTTTTAAAAATCTATCTGAGAACAAAATGGTTTCATAGGCCACCACAGGGCTTTTATTCATCTTTTTATTCTTCAGACAAACCACATAAACAATTTCAAATTATAATGGAATTTATGGTAGAATAATTAGTGTGAGTATTTGTCATTACTCAGTTTAGATTGCAAGGTAACTTACCATTATGTGCTGCCTCGATCCTATTTTTATATAAATGCTTATTTAATCAGAAATAATAAAAATAGTAAAGACTAAGAAAGAATGCATTTCTGATGGTTTTTTTATTACTATGTTTTTGTATTTCTTTCTGATAGTGGATTAATGCCTCCTCCTTACCACAAATCAGAGGTGATTTGTCTCTCAAAAAAAGCCTCCTGAGGACACAATCTAGTTTTCGAGGCTTGTTTTAAGTTGCCTGCGCCTCGTACATGGACACAGGCAGCTAAAGCAAGTCTGGGACGCCAGAGTCACATCTTCTAACACATCTGATCATCTGAGGAAAAACTGACCTGGAGGAGAGAGGAAGATCCAGCTTGCACCCTGAAAGAAAGAAGATGAAGAGTCATTTTCTGATTGATGTTGTACACTGCTCGATTACCCAAGATTTTCTGCTCTTAATATGACAGAAATATATATATTACTGTCATGTGTGGTACAGTATCATAAACTAAAAAAAGGGACCTTTAAACATACCATCCTGCATGCAATAACTCCATCTGATTCATAAAAATAAACACATTTGCATCAAAGTTCTGTTACCTAAATCTTACTGTTTATTTTCAGAGCAGCATGTCCGGCTTTTCATGTGACACATCAACGAGCAACAAGGAGAACAGATGATGGTTGATGAGCAGACTGTTTACTTTAGGTTCAGTCAACAGAGACAGATTTGAATTTAAGAATTAAGGAAGGCGTCTGTGTTCTTGAAATTTGTGGGGATTAAATTTCAGGGTATTATGTTTTAAAGAACATCAAGAATTTCTAAGAAGTGAAGAGACATTGAAAAATGTCTCTAAGTTTGATGGAAGAAATTTCCAGAGGCTTTTGTTTTGTAGTCCTACTGCAGTACTGAACCTGCAAGGGGTAAAACACCACACTGCACCAAATTTATCTGACATGCTAAGATTTGTAAATAAATATATATCATTTCCACAGTGCTTATAGATTTATCAATAATCTTTTCATTGAATCTTCTTGGATTGCTTTGAAAGGGTGACGCAGCACAAAGGTGTCATCTAGTAAATAGTATGATGGGTGCAGTTAATATCCTTCAATCACAACCAGGATCTAGCAAAGCAAACATCCTAACACACCAATACAGGAACCTAACTCTAAGTATTTCTAACTCTTAAGCAAGAGAATGCTGCTAAAACAGGTTTTGAATTCTTTTGTGGTACAAACTTGTAAATAAAATGATCAAAATAAATATTGTGCATGCCAGGCTCATGATTGAATAAATTTCTGATTAATTATTTTGTCTGTTTTGTTGGATGGGCAAACGAATGAATAGCCAGTTTCTTCAATAGGTCTATAAACCATTTTGCTTTGATACTCACCATATTTGAAATAGAGAATATCAGATATGTGTAGCCTGTTTTTTTTTAGCTCAAGCATCAGGGATTATGCTTTTATAGAGGTTTTATAACCTTAAAACCCACAAACAGAAGGTTCAGAGGGATGAAATGTTCTTGTTTTCCCATGTGCACTGAGGCGTGTTTTTCAAGGTAAATATTCCTTTTCCAGCATGAAATCGCTCTTTGTTGTTTGCCCAGAGGTAAAGAGGCGGAAAAGTGAGGAGGATCTGAACTGGTTTCCATGTCAAACACTTCAATTCACCATAGAAACTCAGATCTTAACGCGGAAACTTTATTAAACTGTGATGGCGGATTGATAAGGGCCAATTTCTATCGGCCTCTTTTTATTGTGGGCACCAGGCGGGCTGACAGAGGTAAATTGCTCTTTTAATTAAAGCAATGCACCAGGGGAAATTGCTGTCTGAATATTGTCTCAGAGATGGGGGCCAGTGACAGTTGCCTGGAAACTTCAATCTGTCCTCCCGCATTTATTCCAGATCCCAGTTATGAGATAAAGTTTAATAAAAATCTTTTCCTCCGCCACCAACGAAATGAAATCCAACCCTTTCTGAACAAGTGAACACAATGAGACAGGACTGCGGAGGAAACCTCATGTTCAACATGTATCTCTCAGGTTCGTCAGCAAGTCTCGTGGAATTAGAGAAATAAGCTGTAATAATAATTCTTTAAATTCTGCTGTGGGTGTGGGTGTCCTGAGGCGGGGATGCTCCGTCTCGGGGCAGAGCATTGTTCGGTTTCAATCTGAAAGCCCGTCTGCTCTTTTGTCGGAAATCGGAAATCCTTTTTCCTGGACGCGTTTCCTGGCTTCCCGGAGAGGAGAGCGCGCAGAGGACACGCTTCTTGCATTAGGCTGAGACTGGACCAGGACACATTTAGGATTTTAATCCTTTTTCTGACTTTTTAGATTATTAGATTTCTTAATTCATATTATTGTTCTTTGGTTTACAATCTTTTAAATACGACTTTATACACAGATTTTACAGTTTACCATGGATGATCTCTGAAAGGCTTTATTTTTTATTATTTATCTATCAAATTTATTCCTGAAGCGACAATATGAGCATGCTATATGTTTTACTAACAAGTTTAAAATCATTTTCACGTCCAAAACGATCCATTTTAGACATTCAATTTACAAGACGTGACCCTCTTCTCTGTAAAACAATCCTAAAGAAAAAAAAATCCCGATCAGAAATACAAGCAGCTCTTTAATTTTCCCAATTTGCTTTCCATGATAGATAGAATATCTGTACTGTACTATGAAGGAGGCCAAATTAATTATCTTGAATGTGTCTGTTTTGATTTTAGATCCAACAGAGAACCTGTTGAAAGACAGCAAAGGAGCATCCTGGGCTCCGATAAACACGGGAGTACAAAAAGGTAAGAGGAGGGATTCATCTTGGTCATGGTTGTTCTCAAGACTCAAAAAAGACTCTTTTAAATTTTCTTTATATCGATGGCGATATTACAGAAAACCCTTTTTGGATTTGAACAGAATAAAATTTCTTTAAACTGACCAGATCATGAAATTATAACATTGCTATTTCAAAAGATTGAACTGTGTGATTTGCTCCCAAAATATAATGTTTAAATTCATAATTTCTGAACATTCGATGCAATCAAATCTATTTCTTCTCTTTTTTATCAATAGCGGCTTCTCTCTGCATGTACATGAGGTTTTTGTTGCTTAATAGGCCTATAATATTCATAACGGTATTTTGGATCACCATGCACCATGCCTTCTTTAGTACAACTTTGCTGTATTTCTCCAAAATGTAACGCTAAAATGACGAAAAATACATAAAGAAAAAAAAAGAGTAAAAGAAGTGAATACATCTAAGATGGAAAAAATAACGCCACAGGGCAGAATTAACCTGTCGGCTACTCTTTCATTTATCTTATTTCAACCTGTTTGCAGACATCAACCCCCGTTGAGGATTGGTGAAAAATGCAAAATAAAGACTTCTATGAAGGATTGAAAATGAAAAGTAGCATTAAAAGTAGATTAGACCAGGCCTACGGATCAATGTATTTCGAAATACGAATGCCCTGCAGATGATCAACAATGAGGACACATTATACCTCATATGATATTAAACCCTGTCGTTGTAAATTCACTGTAACATCCGATAAATAAATACCAACGTAAATTTAAACATGGGCCTAATGAAATTCGCTTAAGATGTGTTTATTGTTAAAATTACTGGAAAAGTTTCCCCATCAGATAAGAGCTCTATCTCATATTAAATGTTGAACATTTTTAAGGTTTGTCTTGGAATAAGAAATAAAAGAGAGACGATTTCCATGTTATTCTTTGTGGAAATTTGTTTTCTTATTCATTTGTTATTTTTTTTGATTTCTATTTTTATCTGCGTAATAGTGGTCTGGTCACATATACTTATTCGAGGTCATTGTCTCAAGGCAGTGGTCAGATCCAGCTGTGGCAGTTCCTGCTGGAGCTCCTCTCTGACAGCACCAACATGACATGCATCGCCTGGGAGGGCACCAACGGCGAGTTCAAGCTCATCGATCCGGACGAGGTGGCCCGGCGTTGGGGGGAGCGCAAAAGCAAACCCAATATGAACTACGACAAGCTGAGCCGGGCTCTGCGCTATTACTACGACAAAAACATCATGACTAAAGTCCACGGGAAGCGGTATGCCTACAAATTCGATTTCCATGGCTTGGCGCAGGTGTGTCAGCCAACTACCACAGAGCAGGCTCTCTACAAGTTTCAAGGCAACTTCTCCCCGATCCCCTTCCCCGGAATCTCCAAACTGAACCTCGTGGCCCCCGGCGTGGGGCCGTCAGGTTTCTCCTACTGGCCCGGTTCTCCTCCGGCGGCGCTGTATCACACCCACAACCTCCAGCCTCCAGGGCCTTTTGGCACCGTGTCCCCATCCCACATCAGCTGTGTCAACAACATCAACAGTCTGAGTAACATCAATAGCCATTACAACTGACTCTGAGCGCATCTGTCAGACAAACTGGAAAATTAAATCCCCACAGGTAAAACAACGACCGACGACCAGAGATGACAAAGACTAAAAGATCCGTGTTGACAGTCTGTGGGTAAAAGAAAATCCCAATTTGTCTTAGAGAAAAAGGCGTTGCACAAATGTTTTTGCCTTTTCTAAACGTGTGCGCACGGACTCGTAGAGATATAAATGGAGCTAAGGTATTGGTTTGAGGAGCTTTGAGAAGGTGTAAATATAAAAAAAAATATTTTACCATTTTCCAAAAGAAAACAGCAGAAACTGTTCAACTAAAAATAACTTTGGCCCCTAAAATTATGCACATTGAAACTTTTACGCACATTTCATTCATGAACTAAATTTAGATTACAACCCTTAAATTCTGTCATAAAATTTGAGACTACAAGATAAAAGGTATCGAAAATAAACAATATAATTACGAAATAACACATCATGTGTAGCTACCGTTCAGATCTCATCCCTCTCCCGACCCTTTGGATTCCTCATTGAGTTGATGGTTTTTGCATTACAGTCCTTCGAAATGGACCAGATCGCCAGTTAATACTGGACCATTAGCGCCATCTCGTGGTTATAAATTATCTTAGTTTATGATTTGTCTAATTTATAATTGCTTGGTTTGTGTTCGTATGATCATGTCTCGCCTCAGTTATTGTTTTCTTGGAAAGCCCGTTTGACGCACCGAACGAACTTACTCGCAATAAAAATTAATTCTGTACATTTGGACCCGTGAAACTAGTACAGGTGTGCAGGTTTTTGATTTGTGTGAAAAGTGCTGTATGGATTAGATACATAAATAGTGAGTCAGAAGCAACTTTGTGTGATTCGATGGAGAGGGGGAGATGAAATTCATGAATTCGCAAAGCTTTATTATAGAGTTAAAACATCAATAAAAATAGTCAGTTCAATAAACTTTGTTGTGATTCGGTATTTTTTTTTCCTGCGGTGTGTTGGAGTCGCCTTTTTGCTCAGTTAAACACCAGTTTTCCATTCAAGAGGGACTATTTTGCAACGAGCTGCCCGAATAAGTTGCAGGGTTCATTTTATCTATTGAATAAGGGGGTAAAATACATCTAATTTTCTGAATAATTAAAAAGAAATAAAATAAATATTTTTTTTCATCAAAAACAACTGTCTTACAAATAGAAAAGCTACGTTTTTTGGTTTCTTATTGTGCAACACTTTATTTTCTTAGCACTCGCAAAAGACAAATATAAAGAAGGGAACCACAATACCAACTTCTCATTTTTCTATAGAATTTTATGAGCTATTAAAACGTGCTGTTGGTTCTGCAAATATATTACTGTGCAGTATTGCTATTACCTTAACAGTAGTAGGTCCAGGTAGCAGTAGAACTTGTCAACCACATGGGGGCACTATAGCTCTTCCAACACCAGAATACCATTTACATAAGATGATGACATTTGAGAACTCATGCAGAATAGTCTGCAAATAGAAGATTAACCCTCAAACCTCTAATTCTGACACAGCAAACCAACTAAGACTGGAGTAAGTCAGAGAGGAGGATTATGAGACAAATGAATGGGTATGAGCTCAACATCAGTAAGACAAAAAAGTGATGCATCCACAAAGGGCTATAGCTGAAAAAAGTGAATGAAGAGGTATTGATTTTGGGTATACCTACTATTCCATTAATTCAACAATATAATGTTTTTTTTTTTTGACTCTGTTGTGTAGATATAAAGAACATCAAAGTGTGTCTGAGGTCAAAGAGGGCATGGAAAGGAAGTCAGAACAGTAAACAGTGTTAGTGCTGTTGAGGTGTAGCTGGCCCCCTGAATAAAGGAGCAGGCAAGAAGGTTGGCAGCAGCCGAGGGAGCGTTTGGATGTACTGTGTCCTGGATCTGAGCCAATCACAACATGGCAGACAAGTGGTATCCTGAATCAGCGTGGAGCAGCCACCAGTAGCAAATGGAAAGTGGTCATTCAGTGGGCAAAAGTTTGGTTAAGCGGTTGACCAGCTGGTTGAACATGATATTGGTTTCAATTGATGGGTTAAGAGAAAAACAGAATGATACACAAATTTTAAATGGCACAAATAAGAATAGATTTAAAAGGCTGAATAATAATAACAACAATTGTAATGATAATACTAATGAAAGTTGATGGAACAAAGAAAATTTGGAAAAAAGTAGAAATGGAAACAAGTGTTAATTGGATGCAGTTTTTGAGTTTTGTTGTTATTAAAGAGGAGGAGAGAGGGATTCACTCAGTTAACAGTGCTTGACCTAGGTTCGTCATATTTAACCAGCTTTAACAAAGTAACATAACATGTAATGTATGTGTACAACATAACCTGTTTTAGCATTCACCTTGCACTTTAACCGTTAGTTTGTGTTTTTGCCTTCAGCCCGTGCTCTATCACTCTCCCATTTAACTTTCATGTGCTCTTCTGTCTCCTTCCTGTCAGACAGTCAAGCTCTGAAAACACAGATCTCCCCTCTCACTGCTAAACTTTATCAGCTGGGATAACATTGTCAGAGAGACTTTGACTTGTGAAAAAAATCAATTTGGCCCAGTCTGTCCTGAGGCAAGGCTTTAGCATTTAGAAATAATTCTTTTTAACGCTGATTAATTCATTTTCAGTAAGGTTTTATAATCAGGCACGTATCTAGTCATGAGACTTTTTCAAGATCACTTAGAAAGTCCTGACAGTCCCTTTAAAGATAAGTCAATCCCTGACAAATCAAGGTTATAAGGCAAGAATAGTGATTTTGAATCATTTTATACTTTTTTAAATATGGAAAAAATAAATGAAAGCTTGTAACAGACAGAATGATTCATATCCTTTTTGAGGCATATACAGCAGAATTTTTGCCCTGATAGAGAGTGTTCAGAAACATATTATGAAATTTCACACTCAGGGAAAAGCCTGGGACACAGAGTGCAGTTCAGGCAACAAAAATCCTTATAAAACAGTTCAGGAGGTCATCCACTATAAGTCGGTTTGCAAAGACAAACAAATCCAATAGAGTCTAATTCCAAAATTAAAATCCAATATCCAGTGCAATGATCACAAAACAGGAAAACAAACATCAGAGCTAACAAGCTGGAGAGCATAAACACACTACGGTGACAATGTCAGTCTGGCTGAGAGTTGGTCAAGCACAGGGGTCTTTGTACAAAACTGGCTAATGGTAAAAGAGGCTCAGGTTTGAAAGAAAGACACTGGGAAACAGGAGAAAAATATATTGACACCACAACCTTTTAGCTTGCACTAAGTTTGGCAGGTGCCATTCGTTAACATGGAGGAGGTAGGATTTGCAAGATATACAGCAGCAGTAATATTTTGGCATTACCTTTGTGACACTATCATGTTGGCCATCTTTATACACAAGCCGTAGGTTAAACCATCAATAAAGGGTTTTGGCAAATCCACTGGCATGTCAATGAACATGTAAAAGCTGATGGTGAAGCTTCAAATGGACTTTGGGGTCGATGAATGGAGCTACGCTATGTTTATCCAATATTAGTAAATTAGTATTTATCCAAAATTAGCAAATTAATCACTAGTCTAACATGTCATGATGCATGA
The DNA here is from genome assembly GCA_008086565.1 of Thalassoma bifasciatum. NCBI lineage: Eukaryota > Metazoa > Chordata > Actinopteri > Labriformes > Labridae > Thalassoma > Thalassoma bifasciatum. Next base: position 716,366 of record RPOG01000113.1, on the reverse strand, counting down.
ACATTTAATTCATTCCTGTTCTCTTCTCATCTTCTCTTTCTATATAAAAAAGATGGCAGTTTGCTGGGCATGAAAAGACTTTTCCACTTGGGAGAATTTCTTTTTTTCTCGCTGTTTTGGCAAAGTACTTTCTCATGCAAGTACAGCCTTGAGTCTTTCTTTGTGTAAAGTTTCAAAAGATAACTCACAGTTATGATTTGATACTGCACATTAGATCAAGAGGCACACTGACATGAGGGACACAATGTTTGATGTGTGTGAATGTTAGTGCACACTTTGTGAGAGACTGGGTCACTCATTCACAAAAAAACTGCACATGTCCTGCATGTTAAGAGGAGAGACTTAAGTCACTATTGACAACAGGAACTCATGCTTCTTTTCGCTTCCTTTCTTTGTCTGTATCTGAGAGAACTTCTGATAACTTCTGATAACTTCAAGAACTTCAACAGAGAGAGAGACAGAGTCAGGAATAGGTGAGTGTCAGATAGTTTTTGATAACCCTTGTTGGCGTCTCCAGTTCTTTTAGTAATAATACAGTGGCAACATCACAGGGACTGAGTCATTTCCACAACAGTGTAATCATCACTATCTCTTGTTAACTGCTTTTGCACCAATCTGCTATTGTTGGTGTAAAGACACTTATCCTCTCTCTGTACCTTACACAACAAAACTAGGTGTGTGTTTTTCCAGCAAACCATGGTGTTAGGAGCTTGAATGTAGAATGCTGAGGAACCAGCAGGAGCAGGATGAGGAAGGGACGAAGAGGATCTCTGCGCCGAAATGTAGACGGTCTTGAAACAGGAGATTGATAGTTGTTGACTCATGAAAACAGCTTGAAGAACACATCAGGGGATTTGTATGTTGTAAATCATGTTGTGCAGAAACCACAGCCTGAACTTTGCATTGACAGATGCTTTTTCATTTCATTTTACTTTACCTGAGCACATTGTGCCGTTACATGAAATTAGCTAATACACAAGATAACATATGAATGTGTTTTGTGCTTCACTGAATACAGCTGTTTTTAGTTTATGTAAGAAGACTGTGACACAAAACATCAAAAATAGAAGAAACTGATCATATTTGAACCATTCCATTTTCAACCACTTTAACCAAGACTGACACCATTTTGTCACTTCTAGCAAAAAAGTACCCTCCCAGTGTTAAAATCCATAAGCATGAGTTAAACATAGTAATGTGAATTCTTTGAGCTGATACTTGAGTGTATGGCACATAACAGAGGTGACATTGAATAGCAAAGTAAAGCAGCTAAAGGCACAGTTTTTCTTTCAAAACACTTATTCATTAAATGTATTCAAAAACACAGAGGATCCTGTCAAATTTAGCATGAGTCACATATTCTGAGAAAATATCCAGGACGATCTGTCCCACAGGGAGGCATTAAGGAGACACAGGGAACAGTAGTTAGTGGGCTTTTTGTGACTTTTGTGAAGCATTGCAGCCAGTGAGTCATAGAGAGTGGTAATGAAGGCTCAGCTAAATTAGAACAGCACACCTACGTGGAGCTAAAATAGACCTGAGAGAAAGGAGGAGGGAATGAGAGAGAGAAATGTGTAAATCAAAGAGGTGAAGAACAAAGAAATGAGGGAGGTGAATGAAACAGGGCTTGACATTTTCAACGTTTCAGCGTTTCGCTTTTATATGTTTATTTTTACACAGACACCCACTTGTTTGTGTAGAGTCCCAGATTTTGTTCATGTAAAAAACAAAAACAACTCTTGAACATACTCTGAACATGGTCATATTCAAGCTCCTCTTTGCATTTCTTCATCCCTCACACTAACAAAACTGGGTGACTGTAATATATATCATGAAAATGTTCAGGTTACATCACTAAGCGAGTAGCTGTTTCCACTGGTTTAAACTGAGATTAACACGTCTGAAATGTGACAATAGCAAAGCGAAGGACAGAGAACAGGTAATGACTTGCTATCAAAATGTTAATTGGTTGACTCAGATATGGGATTTAAGCACACAAGCTTCAAAATACAGGGTTTAAACTGTTGCATAACACTTGATGGCAGAATTATCATGCAGATTCATGTGGTGTGAAGTGAATCATAATGATTCAGAGGAGAAAATAACAATGATCACCATGTAGGTGTGCTGAGGATAACAGAACAGTGCTGGATTTGTTTAAATTGTATAACAACATAATATAAATATGGAAAGTCCACTGAGCATCTTTTTTAGTGACGTCGAGAGTGTTAAACGTGATAGAATGGAAACAGATCATTCTAATGGACTCAGTGAAGATTCCCTGACTGTGACTTCAAAGCCTCAGTTTTCCCTGCTTTGTCAACATGTTGACCAGTTGACTCTTACTGCAAAGCTGTGATGTAAACTAGTTTAAGAGATTAGCAGAGAGGTTATGTAGGAAGAGGACAGCAAAATAGACATAATCTCTAAGGTGTGGTTCCTTGGTTGCTCTAGATTTTGACTTTTTCCATTCAGGTGAAGCAGGTGAATGAATGAAATGTCTTACTAGAATAAGTGAATTAAAGATGGAAAACATACAAATGAAGATGTTGCATCAATTGAATAATGAAGCTACATCTACAATTCACATACAAGTCTCCTAACACTTGTGACAGAAGTTTCCAGACAGTTAATTTGGGTAAAATGTACCTGTAGTTATCTTTTATAGTTGTCAGCAATCTCAATATCAATCCTTTATTCTTTGATGAACATCCAGGGCTGAGAGCAAATATTCCAGGGACATGAGGATAAGCTGTGTTTGAGGAGCAACACCAGACATTGACGTAAAATTGATGAACCTGTGAGACTTATGTTTATCGAGGTTGCTTTCTTTCTTTATCTATTCAAAGTTTATTTAACCTGGAAAATCCTATTGAGATAAAAAAACAAAAAAAAAACTTTATTTTATCAGCAAAGTTACAAAACAACAGACTATAAAAATTGTGTCAACATATCCTTGACCATGTAACAGAGTCAAAAGTATTTACGAGTAGATGCATTTCCCCTCATTCTGCTTCTAAAGTCATATAAGAGACCAGCTCATGCAAACCAAAGTTTTCCAACATACATACAACATACAGTGGCCTGCTAGAGTACCATGCATGAAACAAACAGACAAGTTTTGTGAATTGCTGTGAATCTGCTTAAATCTTATTTTTAAGTGCAAATATGACACTGAATACAAAACAATACTGTTATGAAACTTTGGAGATTGGAATAATTGGGTTAATTTCCAGATTGGGTGGTAAATTATTTGATATAATGTTGATAAATTGACCTGCTATCTGTTAGTCACAAACGGAAATGGGTGCATTTGTTTGCAGCCACCTCTTCCTAGTAATAAAAGCTCTATCGAGAAGTATTTAGATGATAAGTATCGAGATTTAAATTTTTTACATGGTATGTTTAAATGCCTGACCTATGGACGAGCAGCTTGTGACTGTTAATAGAAACAAAAGATAACATTTTTCATTAAAAAATAAAGTCCTTATCTACTTTTGTGCAGCCTTTATCTTAACCTCATTGTGAAGCGTCATACAAACAACTGGAGTCTAAGTTTTTGTGAAAGTTCAGCTGGGAAAACTTTATTCTGCATGGTCCTCCACGGCCTTATATGTTTTATAAGCTATGAAGAACATTGTCGTGATCTTCCCATCTTGACCAATCTTTGAAGTTCTTCAGCTTCGACAGCTTTGAATGACCTCATTAACAGCTCAGTCTTCAATGTTTTGATTAGCTCTATTATTAGCTGACACCTCAGTCATGAGTGTGAGCTCTGTGGGAGAATAGGGTTTTGCAGCTGCTTGAGGCAGACATCTTTAAATTACACTATCTCATTGTAGAGTTCAAGGGCCAAAGAAACTCTGAAACAATTACAGTATGTCTGTAAGATACTAATTTAGCCTTTACTAATTAAACAAGTTGTGTGAGTTTTTCTTCACTTGCTTTCCAAAAAATAAAAAACAAATCAAAACAACAGAATGTATAGTTTTGTTTAATTAATTTGTCTGGAATATTGTACTCCTGGAGCTGTTTAAAGCTCTGGTAAGTCCTTTTTTTCTGGTTATGAAACAGACTGAATTCAATACTGAAATCTCCTTGTGACCTTAAAAAGTAAACAAGCCTGTCAATAAGAGGAGTGACTGTTGCAATACAGTTGTTTTTCATGTCTGGGAACTACAGCCAGGGGTAAGTGTCAGATTAAGTGTTTATACGCACACTGCAAGGCTTTGTTAAAACATTTTCAGAAATTAATGGTTTCGTTTTAGTGTATAAAGAAAGCAGGGGATTTTGTGTCATGGAAAACACATTAAACATGTGTAGGACTCAATGATGGTACTTTTTCAAAATCAGCAGCAACAGAAATATTCTCTTAGGAGCTTTGAGATGATTAAAGTAGGGATGCCTTGGTACCTGTCAGGATCCTAAGTTTGCGTTTTTGGGTCATGTATTGTTTTCAGGGTTTGGCTTTCTGTTCTTTATTTCCTGGGGTTTTGCTTCATGTTTCTTGGGTTATTAGTTATTCCTGGGTTTACCTTGTGTTTCTTGTTGTACCTGACCCCCCCCCCCCCTCCCCTCCGTGATTGCCCTCGTGCTTCACCTGTGTCTTGTGCCACACCTGGGTTTGATTAGTTTCTGTGTATTTAATCCCTGTCTTGAGTTCAGTCTTTGTCTGTTCATTGTAGTGTGTCATATCTACGTGTGTATCTTGAGCTCTTTGTTGCTCCTGCATCTTCCCCTGGGTTTTTTGAGGTTTGGATTTTTGTGTTTCGGATCCTTTTTGTTTGTACTTGGGCTTTTGAGTTTTTTGCTCTTTGGGTTAAGAATAAAGGTCTTTGAGTTGAAATCTGCACCGGTGTCTGTCCCCCTTGTTTTCACTGGTTTCATGCCCTGACAGGTAACACTTCTATATCACTTTTCAATGTTATTTATTTACTTTCAAAATGTTTTTCAAAATTAGATCCCAACCTTACATTTATAAACCCAAACATTATACATTTACTTTTGTGGGCATTAATGTGTCTTATCATAGTCTGGGTCCATTTTACAGCTGAGTTAATGGCATGTTACAAGCACAGACTGTATAGTCCATGGTTACAAGCATCACATTGCATGAGGATAGCAAGCATGATGCTACCTATGTCAATAGGAGTGACAATATATAACAGTTATTCTTTTTTCCTCTTTTATTCTTGATAATAAAGAGACAAATTGAACAAATTGAGAAACACAGCAGTACCAGTGCAGAGGTGACTCAGGGTTAAGAGCACTGAGAGATGATCATAAACATGTATGCCTATCTCTTATTGACCACTGCAGTGTGTGTTGGTGTCTCTTTGTGTGTGTGTGCGTGTGTGCAGTGGTTCAACCCACGCTTAGTCTCACACTGCTCACTTTGTCCAGCTCTCATTCACTTGCCTGCTAGTTACTATAGAGACACGGGGGACAAGAATGCTGAAAACAGGCTGGAGACAGATAGGCAGGAGACCTGTGCTGAATCTTAATAATAGAGAGAAGACTCACAACACTGCGCTGGGTGGCTGTTACATAACGCTGCTGCAGGATCCTACCATCACGACAACCTGTGAAGAGTTGGGGGGAAAAATAACAAAACTGGAATACTACTAGAAACCTGTTTCAACCATCATAACAGATATATTTTCTTTCTTACAATGACATCTGTACTCAAACACACTTAGTATGTACACACATCTTACATTTTATCTGCTTGGAGCTTAAAATACAAAATATCCAGGCACCTAACATAAGAAGTACTAGAACGGTGATATAACAGACACTCAAGTTAACCATATCTCCAGATGTTTTGACTGACGAGATTTTCTAACAGAACATGTAGCTGTTCCAATGAAAGGTGAAACTTTTTGGACTTCATGAGATATAATCTTTAAAACACATATGCCAGGGATTAAATTGGGAAAATCCAGACAGAGACTTTAAATGTTATGTCACAATCTGTTCCTAAAAACATGATAGAGCAAGGGCTGATGTGTTTCGATATCTAAAAGTAAAAGAATGTGTTTACTTAAAAATTACAGTCATTATATGACAACCCCTTTAAATTAGTTTTGTTCCATTTTTCACATATGCACTGGTTATCATCAATGGATTCAAAAGAAGAGTAGTGGATGAAATATAAGCCTGTGTGTGCCTTTTCTATCTATCTCCTTCTGTTTTATGTATGTCTTCTTTCCCTTCCTCACAATTATCAAGAGTCTCCGAATACCTCTCCAAATACATCATTGTTGTTCCCTTTCTGTCAAGATTCTTTCATTTTTGTTCTCTAAATAGATTGTGTATGTCCTATAAGACAGAGAGAGAGAGAGAGAGAGAGAGAGAGAGAGAGAGTCACAGACAGTTCTGAGACTGCAGCAGATTCTGACCAATCAGATGAAGGAACCCTGCAGCCCACGTGGTTTATTCATAAAAAAATAAAAAAATAAATAAAAATAACAGGAGCGAACCCATATCAATATAGCTCTATTCTCTCTTTCTCTCTCTCTCTCTCTCTCTAGTTCTCTCCAAAATGTGTCATCAATATGTTCAAAAGGCACATTAACAATGGCAAACTAATTTGAGGCATGCAACCTTTCTACTGCATTTTAATAAAAAATATCATATTACATCATGAAGAGATTGTCAATTCGTCACCCTTCATTTCACTTTCTCTCTTTTTTCATCCCTTTTTGGTTTCTGTGTTCCCATTTCCATATGTGACCCCGATTAGAATACCCAGGAGATGCAGATACAACTCCGAAAATATCCTAAATATGTCAGGTTACTTTTTTGTGCTCAGTATGACACAGGGATATCAGACGTTTTCTGAGAAACAGAGTTGCTGTTCTGAACGATTTATATCCTGCAAACCCAAGTTATGTATTTCTGCATTTTAATATATATGATTATGCTCAGGAAACTTGACCTAATAAGTTTTAGTATCATGGCAACCAATGAAGTCCCATGAGTCTTAGCCTCATGGCAACCCATGGTATCATCGCAGTAAGCATATTTGTCATGGGCTTATTTCTGTTGCATAACCCTGTCCCAAGGGTTCCCTGCAAATCAAAGGATTAGCGTGTGGTGTGAGTGGATAAGAGGATGCCCAAGTTTACCATTGCTTCAGCTAACTAGAGAGTTTGTACAAACATGTGTACTCATTCATGAAGACCCACATGGTAGTTAGTAAACACAAATAAAGAGATAGAGTGAAGAAAACAAGACCATAGGAAGGAGATTCTACATGAGTTTGGATTTATTTCATCATGGTCACCATAAACAGTTACTGCACTGGTCTTTTTTTTAATTTAACATGTAACAAGAGTGAATGCAACTGTGGTGCAACACCACAGACAACAAACACATCTAGATATAACTTTCCAGCTGACATATATGAAAAATGAGCTGTACAAAAGATTGAATTCACATATGATTATCCAGAGCGAGACATACTGACAATAACTACAAACTTAATGGCAAACATTCCAGTGCCTTGGAGGTAACACTGGTGCACGAGCATTATGTCATACCACTGTGCAAAACAACAAAGGTTTGTTCACAGCTGTGCAAAATAGCAGCATTATATTCCACTTTCCAAGCAATGGTAGCACAACACACCACAATGATCACTTAATACTGAATAATAACTGTCAGGTTTGTTCTATAAGCTTGTTTTCAGAGTTTGAGCTTATAGATAATGCCATGATATGAGCAAATGATACTGGTCTGTTACTTTGTATGAGACATTCTATATTTACACCAAGGAGACAGTCTTTCATCATTGACTAAAAGACAGTTGAACCCAGCAAACTGAGTAGCACAGCACATTCACAGACCAGGCCAATGTAAGCTCTATTTGTTTTGTGTTGTGCATGAACAGCATCATGTGTTGTCTCATCCAGAACAGGCAAAGACAATAAAATAAAGAGCTTATTTAAATTTGGAATATTTACATGTAAACCATACAATCCCAGGCCAAAAGTTTTTCATAGTTGGCACATAAAACATTTTTTTCTTAAAAAAAAAGAAAAATCTTTACATTCTTTTTAGTCTCCATTTATGCAGGCCTATGCAGTGCATTGGGTATCTATACACAGCAAAGGCCTTGTTTGCATTTAGTGCAGATTATCACATTCTCAGGGGAAAGATACTCCTTGTACTTCATTTGCAATAGTGTCCCTACATTGATGTTCAACTGCCCACTTTCGGGGAAATGTATCATTTGAAAAACATAAGCTTATTTAATTCATAATGCATTGTTTTATGGATAAATGTGTGGTTTTCATTACATAAAAAGGAGCTTGAAAACTGATTTCCATTCATGTGCAAAGATAGCCATACACAGCATGAAATACATCAGTTTTACCTCTGGTGCTCCTAAAATATCTACATTTATACCAAGAGGAATGCATTATTTTCTTAAAGAAACATGTCTCTGATTACATTGCATGTTGAACAGCATGCAGGAGGTTTTAAAAAGCACAATGTGGGCCTATAGAGTACACCCTTATACCTGGAGGCTTAGACTTATGTGCTGAAAATGTACTGGGCTTATTTCTGTCCCCTTAAGCCACGCTTGACTCCGTTGTGGCGAAGGGACTCAAACACCAGTGGAGGGAGGAGAAATGGCTGCACAGGTCAGTACCTCGGACAGCTCCGCCTTACTCCAGGCACAAACGCACGCACACACACACACACAAACACACGCACACATCTAATCTGGTCCTGCCGAGAAGCTCACCTCACTGCGACATCCTCTCACTGACCCACAAACAGGGCTAATCATGAATGAAATCCCTCTGCCACTCAGGGGAGGAGACAAAAGAGGACGATATACCATTGGCATGCAGTTATGAAATCCCCTACTGTAGCCTAAACACCACATTGAAGTTATATTATGGAGAGAATCAGCCCAGACGCGAAGAGCCCCCCCTGGCCTTTACATTCAAAATCACCCAAACGTGATCTTGAAAAAAAACATTCATCTTTTTAGAAAACACCAGTGTCTTGTTTGTCTGGCATATCAGCGGTCCAGGTTTGACTCGCTGCTTTCTCGCTGGTTTTTGAGGTCCTGGAAGACCTCGGTGAAAAAGTGCGGGTCTGCATTGAGCTGCAGCATTTTGGCACTCAGCCTGCTGATGATCCGGAGCGCGTTCTCCCAGAAAACGTCTTTGTTCGCCTCGATCATGAACGGCTTGAGTGGGTAGGAGATCTCGTTGCCCATGTAGGAGTAAGCGAGGTAAAGGCAAGTCTGAAATGTACCTTGCAGCTCCGCAGCGCTGGCGATGCTGTCCTCAATCGTGTCTTCGCACAACAGGTACACGAACACCACGTTGGCCGGCGTGATGAAGCCTTGATCTTGCCAGCCCTGCAGCAAAAGAGTCCGGTCAATGTTCCGGAACCAGAGGATCACCTCCCCACTGTTTAAGTCTTTCAGTTTAAAACACCTGCGGCACACGAAGTTCCCCAAACAGCGCAGCAGCTCCCCTGTTGAAGCCTGAATAATAACGCGCCTCGGCGACGCAAGAGACTGGCTGCTGGGCTGCTTCTGCACCGATGAAAGCCTCCCATTTTGTACCACAATTTCGTTACTTTGCTTGGAGACAGTGGGCACAGTGGGCACCGGGACTGGGATCGGCGCTTTTGGTTTTTTCTCTTCGTTTTGATGCGTTTTCCTGTTATTGACGCTGTTGAGCTGCGAGATCTGAGTGTACGGGAGATCGCGCGTGGGCAGCGGGTTCGGGGTCACTTTCTTGGCACTCTTCTTGGCCGAACTGGCAACCAGCTTCTTCCAGGATAAAGCAACGAACATCGAGTGCCGCTTGAGGCCCTTGTCAGGTTTGAATCCATCACCTGCGCCCTCGGCGTCCATAATCGACGCCCTCTTCGACGCCGGGGATATGGAGAGTACGGTGCCCATGACTGCAACGGAGAGAGCCGCGGTGGTGTGGATGCTGCTGCAACCTCAACGCACTCTTCTGCAGGATGCGAGGTGGAGAAGGACAGTCACGACCACGACTGAAAATCCATTTACACGTTTAGATGCTCCGTGTGGTCGCCCCTGGGTGATGAGGGACGAAGATGGAGCTGGTGCCCAGTCGGAGGTTGTATTCCAGCAGATGCTCTGTCAGCGCGTCATGGGGGGGGAGACGCTGCGACACAATCCTAAAGCCGTACTCTGAACCAAGATTAGTCGCCTTGCGTAAGTGAAGAGCTTAAACGAACCACAGACTGCAGTACCTGACTGACAGCTGAGTCAGCCAATGAGAAAGCCAATCAATGATCCAATCAGTGGGGGAGTTGTTTTTAGCTGTAGGTTGCCATTGATAGCATAGCTTTTACAGGTAACACCATTTTGGTCCCAGTGAACCTCCACTAAGTAAATTATGTTTACAACTGTGTGAAACCAACAGATGGCAAGGACTATGTTCTTTTTCTATTCTCTCTCTTTTTTTTTAATCTCCCCTTTCACTTAAGACTCAACTACACAGGGACAATGAATGGCGTGATAAACTGTTTTTATTGCCAAGCCATAGACAAGCACAAAACACCTTACTTATTTAATTTATCATTAATAAGTGAGTTCAAAGCTGCTTCTCTTGTACCTTTTGTATGATGTTTTGTCCTTAACTCCATTGCTGATGTGTTTGTTTGTTTTATTTACAGAACAATCCTGTTCTATTACTTATCTGGGCATTTTCCCCCTTGTTTAGAAATATACATCTGTTCCACTTGTGTGACTTACATTGCAAGTACTCTCACAAATGCAAATCAAACAAAGGCACGATAAGGTTTTTTGAAGAAAAAAATGAGGTATAAAGTTGTCATATCAGGATAATTTCTAACTTTTTAGCTTGTGATATCATTGCTGTGTCAAACTAAATTGCTCTGCCACAGGCATCTTTTCATAATATTTTAGTGTTTTCTCTTTTATGGAAATACCTGCTCCAGAACTACAGATGGAAGTTTGCCATTGTGGTCATTTCCTCATATTTATGTTGATTAATGTGCATTCTCAAAATTTAATTGAAAAAATAAATATCAAAAGTGGACTGTACACTGCAAAATCTGAAATCTGAGCAAGTTTAATGTCTTATTATTAGTAAGACCTTTTCCTTAGCCCATTGGCAGATTATTTCCCTCATTACAAGCAATTCAGACATCTTTATTGTCTTTAAGTAACATGAAGCAAGACATTTTCCTGGGCTGGTCTGGTAAATGTGACTCCTTATTAAGTCTAAAGACATTTTTACTGAAAATTAGACTCAAGCACTTGTTGAGATTTTATTTATTTGTACTGTAAAAAGATACTTTTTGTCACAGTCCCTGGGTACCCAGTCAGTGGTCAAAGTATCAAGGCCTCCAAAGTTAATCTCTTTTCTGTTTCTAGATGCAGAATCTGATTTGGGCACTAAGAGTGTTCTGGTTTGTTGGCTGATGTTACATGTCTTTATAGTATTACAATGCAAACAGTCGATGTGTATAAAAACAAAAGCCGTCATCTTGACCAAATCGTAACGAATGTGGGAAAAATGTTACCGGTTCCGACCACATTTTTCTCTGGTTTACAACAAAGCACATAAATGCTGTTCCCTCAAAGGTTCATACTGTCTTATAAATTCACATCAGAATGTTCTCTGAAGAGTTTTTGGAAAGCAGTCTGTACAAAGTGGTGGTGCCAACTCTGGGCGATGTTCAACTCTGAACAATGCACTCTTCATGCCAGAGATTTTTTTTCTGCACCTGTTGTATGTGTATAAAATTCAGTTGTGATTTATTGCAACCTTCAGATTTTCTGTATCTCTGAAATATTCAAGCACTGGAGTGTGATCCCTGAAAGAGCCACTTGACATTCTACAGGAGAAAAAGTCAAAAGGCTTTAGCCAGTAATTCCACACTTGAACATCTAAATGTGGACTTCTGCCAGAGCTTCACTTGTAGAGTTTTTTAATAAACATAATTTTTAAAAAAGTATCAAGGATTTGTTTTGTGTAATGATATCACCTCCAGCTTAGCATAGCATTAATTTCTTGTTGACAGTCAGTGTTTAAATCCTACAGCCAGTCACTACGAGCGCATGCAAGTCACTGGAAACTGGAGGAGTGATCCAATTAACCTTAGCAGAACTATCTCTGCTCAGCCGAGTTACATGACTGCTGCTTTGGATTCACCTTGAAATGGAAAGAGACAAAATTAGCATAGAAAGTCTATGGGGTTCTGAAAATGGGATTTGCTGTTCAGGTGAAATGCAGAGGATTAGAAATCAAACAGTGATTTCAACTGCATTCATTCTATAGTAACAGACTACATGGAACTACATTTTTCAGGTTAGCATAAACAGTGTAATAAATATGGTGGTATTTTCTCTGGATATGTTATTCTATTCATCAAAACAAAAACAAAAAAAAATGCAAACCAGCTTTCCGTATTTCGAATTGAGTGAACTTTTTGTGTAGTCAAAGAGCAATCAGAGAGAAAGCCAACAATTATTTATAGTTGGTCTGTTCTTCCCAGTCCTGAGTATTTTTAGATTTTGACGGAATACCTTGTATGTTCCACTTAAAGACTGTTCCACCTTTTTTTTAGTTTGGATAGTGCACAGTGAGGAGCTGTGACGCCTTGATGATGCAGCTAAATTTATCTTTAGTGTTTTGTAAAGAGGTGTAGGTGTTGCTGCTAACAGGAAAAAAAAAAGATGGCACGATGAAGTTAAATTCATGAGAAACACACTCCTCTACTTTACCTCTCCTACTATTGTCATCACAAATGATCATCATCTCAGTTTAACCTAATCATCACCACCTTCTTTGTGATTACAAATGCAATCGTCAGGACTCTTAGGAGCGTGGTGAACCGTTTTACATGATGAAAGGTGGGAGTAGGGAGGTATATTTAGAGAAACTCAATGAATAAAGATGAAAGACAATAACATCCCGAAACTGCAAAGTGCTTCCCATTTATTTCACTCAAACTCTTTTGATCGGGTCCACGCTTGATCCATCACATCAAAAATGGGAGGGTGATCAAAAGGAAGTCTTTCATCACAAATCAAACAGAGCCTAACAGGATGTGGGAGAGGAATAATCTCAATGTATTAGATGTGACAAATCTTTGTGTGGCTCTGTTACATGCTGTCCATCACTATTTAGAAACCAAAGAGGAAGAGCACTATAGAGTTATTGTTGAGTTGGGAAAAGAGAATTTTGCTTCCTTGTGTTTCCGTCCACTAGAGTAAAACTTTTTTGTTCCAGTGGGGCAACATTCAGGAGCCCCCACTTTAGCTGAGTTGGTAAAGTTGGTGCTTCATGTGCAGTAGCTACAGATCATGTTACACTAGTTGTAGGATCAGTTCCAGCTCCAGCATGAAAAATAGCAAAACATCGTCTACTGCAACAGTGGGGGCGGACAAATAATTGTATTTGGAAACAGTTTTCAGAGGAAGACAGATAAAGTGAAGGAAAGTGAAACACTGACAGTTTTTATTCAAACCCAGTGTGATTTTATATAAGACAGCTATGTCGTAATTGTTTCACATACAGATGGGAGACTAAAGAAAAACAAATGCAATATAAGATTTATAATTTTGATATTAAAACATAATAGAAAATTCATTGCAGTCAGTGTGTGAAAAAATGTGAAGGGCATGTGTGAGTATTAGAGAAGACATTAAAACATGCACTGAAGTCGTTTCTGTTAGATGTTCACTCAGATTTTTCATTACAAGATAAAGGGAACATCAGATGTGTTAAATAACTGGATGGATAGAAAATTCAATGCTGTTAGTGAAAATAATTGATTTTGTTCTTCAGTATTTTTAAAAGCACATAGCGACATTGTTTAAAGTTACTTTAATTTATGTAGTCAGTCTAATATGCAGAACTAAACCAATATGAAAAGTAATTTAGAACCTGCAGAGCTTTTCTGTCTCTCCAATGCAACAACATGTTGAACCAAAGTCTTTGCATATTGCAGAACAGGAAAAGGAAACCCAGTATCTAAAATACATTCCCACAACTCCATAATATAGACAGGTGACTGGCTGAGCATAAGCAAAGAAAAAGGAGGATTGTCTACAATTTCAGCTGTAGTGTATAAGCAAGTTGATTCTTCATGGCAGAACATATTGAAATTTTCCCTCTGTATCTGCGTTTAGTTTGCCACCTAGTGGTGTTTTAAGATTAAGCACCACTTTCTAACAAAAACACTGCTATCTCAAAAAACTGCTCTTTTTAATATTGTCACAAAACCTATGATACATTTCTCAATAATAATAATAATAATAATAATAATAATAATAATAATAATAATAATAATAATAATAATAATAACAATGAATTTATTGGAATGTTGGCTTGTAGCTTTGGCTCAATAGCTAGTGTTTGGAGGGACATTAACTTTTCCCTCCTCACAAGCTTTCACATGGTCCTCTCATCAAAGCTGTTCTCATTAAGTGGTTTCATCTATCCAATAGTGGCATAACACATCCTCATTGTAACCTTTTATCATACCATCCACACCATGCAGCATTTTTTGAATGTGTTCAAATAATAAAATATGTAACTAATTAGATTTTTGAAAAATACTTGTTTTTAAAGGCAATAACTGTGTGTTTATTTTGATTGTTGGCTTTTTTTCAGCAGGCCTGCCCTGTAAGTTTGAGTAAGAGAAAGTTCAAAGTAACCTGAAAGCTTAATCTGAGTAATTTGATTTGAAAGCATAAAGCACTGGCAGTCAAATAAGACCTATGTACAAATTCAGAATCCATTTTGCACTCATCTTCTTTGCTTTTTATAAAACTAACAGTCTGAGCATTTGTTATTGACAGGTCAAAAGTCAGCCACTTGGGGTCAGCATCCTCCTGCCAAATGCAAAATAAAATCCCACTCTGAGTGGGAACATTTATGAGCACCCCCTGGTGATGTTCCTTGTCAGCAGGCGTCTTCAGCACCTCAGCCCCACATTTAATTAATTTGAGTGAAACTGTGAGATGACATATCAGGCAGAGTGATTGAAGAGAGGAGGAGTGAAGGTTTCTGATACCTCTGACTAATATTAGCTTTAGTGACAGGATTCTCCCATCCTGCCAGCAGGACAGTGGGAGTGAGCAGGCAAAGAGGAGGGTGGAAACACTCCACAGTACTGACAGGAAGAGTTAATATAATGCTTTTATTGCTTTGGGTTTTATCGCTATCAGTAAAATAACATGGAAACTGTGTGGGAGGTAAAAAATGTTGGGAAAAAGTCACTATTAACACAAAAAACCTGTTAAAGTTTGGACAGATAAGGCCAATCCTTACAGAATATAATACATTATTTGCTGTAAGGAATTCATCATTGGCAGTCATAAGCAACAAGGCTACACTAATACTTGCAGCTCAAACTTAATTTATTTACTCTTGATTTAGATCTTGTTGTTGTTTTTTTCATTCCACAAAAATATCTATAGTTTGGAGAAGATGTGTCCACCATACATTATATAAGTGGAACAGGTTTAAAGTTTTATTAAACTTTTAGAACAAAAAAATGAAAGCTTGATGAAATAGGAAATAAAGAAAAAGAAGATAGCTCAAGCTATTTGTCAGACCACCAGATTTTTTTCACTATTTTTACTCGTCTTTAGGACATTTTTGTAAAGGGATCATTCAACATACGTATGTGCGTGCACGTGTGTGTGAGTACACGTCAAACATCAAACAGCAGAAAAAGAGATTGGGTGTCATGTCTTATCGCAGAGGTGTCTGTCAAAGCCTGTGGTGGGATTAGCATGGCTGACACAGGCAGGTGGAGGCAAAATACAATCTAGAGATGGCCAAGTGAGAGGGGAAGCAGGTGATCATGCACACACACACACACACACACACACACACACACGCACAGGCAGGTGACTCTCACAGAGTTGTGAATGTGATCTGCCTCCTCCCCACGGCTCTGCAGCTGCATGGCCATGGAGCTGCTGAGATAAATGTGCCACAAAGCCCCCACGCACACATGCACGACACACACTCTCACAAGATATTCACATATTTCCTCATTGATGACAAAGCAGGACTGTAAGCACCACTGAACAAAGAACTATTTCCCAATATTAAACTGCCTAACAGTGTTGTGATGTTTTGCCTTGGACCATTTTTTAAGGTTTTGTAAGTTTTTGAACTCTTTATTTCTTTAATGACAAAATAACACAGTGTATATAGAACAGATTTGAAAATGGGAAAAGCTAAGGGCCAAAGGTTATTTGGTCGACCATGTCAAGTACCATGAGTCTCTATGCACGGGTACTCAACAGAAGCCTTTCCTTTGACCTTTCTAGACTGAATGTAAGAATGCTTTAAAGCATGATTTCTATCACTTAGTTGACAAAGAAAGAAAAACATCAAGTATCCTTATTGTTATCTTGTTGTTTAGAATTAAGGGAAGCCTTAAACAAAGCCCTGAATCATGCCATCCCCATCCTTGTTTTTTCCACTCATTTTAGTTCTTTATTGCTGTCCCCTACCAACTATTTTAGTGAAAGTCAGATCCTATGCAAAGTGGATGTTTAAATACTGTTTGCTCACTATCAAGTTTTGAATATGGGAAAGAATGGTACTTTATCAGAGGAATAACCCCCCCTTTTTTTCTAAAACTGTTGAAAGAATGTTTTGTTTAACTTTCAGAGCTAAATGTTATATTGTAAAGACAAATTACATTAGAAAAGGGAAAGAGGTCTTATTTTTAATCCTTTCAATATAAATATTTTGAAGCACACTTTTCCACGATGAAACAAACTGATAAGAGCACATTTCCAGCGCTACACACTACACAATACACCAGGCTCTCAAAGCTCATTTGGCTACCTTCAGCAGGCACCTGTAGCATGTGGCCAACAATAAAAAAGCAGCTGGTGCAAAGAGGCCCACCTGCTTCCTATTGAATTATGTAACAAAAGATAAAAACACCGATAACAATTCAAGGCTTGACTGGGTACAATCCAATCAAACACAGACAGGTGATCAAAGACTAATTTCTCCCTGCCCCTCTCTATTTCTCACACGCACACACAATTGCAGGGAGATACAGGCCTTCAGACCTGTGCAATACATGTGACTAGGAACAGCCTTGGATCTCTGAAATACAGATGCTGAGATAGTTGGCATTCCCTTTTGATCCAGCAGGCTGCGCCCTTGTCTGCCCGTAAAACAACATTCTCCTTCATCAGCAGGACTACAGGCCTTGTTGGCTTGTATGTTTATGTACATAGAAGTGTGTTTTGATGGGTACATTTTTTTTTTACTCCTGAGTGTAATAAGTATACACTCTTTGACAGAAGTGATCCTCAATGCTTTGTACTTGAGAGAAAAATCCACACTTCTTTGAAATGCTCAAGGACTGCTGATAGCGCTATGGAAGACACATTCCCACACTTCTGCACACTGACTCAAACTCACAGATACAAATTCCACTTTCTCTGCTTGTCATCATCCCCTGCCTCTGACAGCATGCTGTCCGGTCATATCAACCCCTCTGTGTTCTTCCAAAATAAATCCTCCTCTCCTCCTTTTTCATATGAAAAGAAAAGAAACGAGGGACCAAAAAATAGAGGAAAAAGGGGACAAATCGCAATATAATTTAATGTTTTCTTTTTTATTGACAAAGGCCTTATTTCATCGAGGTACCCATAGATATCCCACTTATTTCCAAAATTTGCCAAAGGATTCTACACCTTGTCTTGATCAATACTTTCTTATTTCTGTAAGTTTATGAGAGCAACAACTAGATAAACTGGTCCACCCACACCCTGATTTCCCTCTGCTGAGTGGTACTGTAAAGCTGTTAAGGTTCACACGCAGGTTCAAATGCATCTGTTGCACCGCTGGGAAGGACTGGAGTGCTGTTTACACAGAAGGGAGATTCCTGCTCTGTAGGACCAGAGTGTCCAAGCTTTGATGCTCAATAGGAGCTACTGAACAAGAGCAGGGAGACAGTTGGGTTGGAAGGAGAAAGAGATTGAAGTGATGATGACCCTCTTAGAGCAACCTCAGACTGCTCTTCTTGGAATGATCTCAAAATATGGGTAACAGATGTTTGATGTTTTTGTCCGTGGGCCTACTGTGACCACGAGGCAGAGGCATGGAGATGAGCTCGGCTTTTTCTTAACTTTGTGTGTTAATTTGGAATAAAACAGATGGGAGATGTATATTATTTGAATAATATAAATATTAATCTGACTTTATTATATCTCAGACATTCATCAAATGCTAAACAAGCCAAGCAGCATGTTTGCTACATGGCAGGTGAAATTCTATTTGGACGAGTAAATAAATTAAAGCAACTGTCCCTTCTTTTATTCACTCTCTGTTTTTAAAAAAGGCAACACAATAACCGTTTTTGTTCCATCTATTGTACATTGAGCCTCAGTGCAAACAGACCCTTTTCGGACCCTCTTTTGCCTCTGGCTGTTGTATTTTCTCTGAGCCAGAGATCTGGCAGAGCTCCACAGTTCTGCGGCTGCCGGCCAGCTGGCTGATACATTTCTATCAACTAGTGGCTATCTGACTTCCCCTCCCACATCCTCCCCTCTTTTTGTCTCTCCATCCACATTAAGACAAAACACACACACACACACGAACACAAGAACACACATTAAAATCTGCATGCTTAAAAATTTGAATTATATAGGAGTAACCTCTTGCCAAATAATATTAATATTCAATAGAGAAAAAAAATTGTGTTCCAGTGTTGTTATTTATGATTAAATTTGTTCGGATGAGAAAGCAGTGAGCGGCAGATGAAGTCATGACAGTCTGTGAGAACAAATCTTTGGAGGTAGAATAAGGTAAATCACTGAAGCCAGAACTGTCCCTAAAGAGGAAAAGAAAAGACTCAAAGAGAAATACACGAGCAAACATTTCAGCAGGGCTGCAGCTTCCAGGTGTCTGGGGAATACCTGAGATGTTCAAATCACAGTGGGATGATTGAAGGAGGTAGATCAGGGGGAGGAGGACACTTTTGCTACTTTATTATCCATTTGAAAAAGTTAAAAGAAAAAAGAAAAATTATGAGTAAAAGCGGGACAGAAAATGATTACAGAGGCAGAAAATAATTTGATCCTACAATTAAGCAAAAAATATCCAACGCAAGAATAAAGAAATAAATCAGACAGTGCTACAGATCTGCATTCAAAAGCTGTGACAGTACAATAATATTCTTTAAATCTGGTCTGAAATTGCCACTCCTGTACTCTGTACTCACTGCAACTTATATTTTAGTTATCAAACACAAGTGTCTCAATCTTTGTACGCTGAGTGAAATTTTCCCTCTGCAAGTTTTTTTTTTCCAGGATTAAAATTTAGACCATTTGCTCTCATTCAGAAGAAGCAGGATAGCTCTACATGACACACTTAGGTAAGTAGGTAGATAATCAAAACCCAATGATGCATAGTTACTTGAAATGCAGATTTGTTTTTCCTGCTTCTAATGAGATTTGAGGTCACCAAGATTTTTTTTTTTTTGGTATTCTATAATAAAAAAGATCATAATAAGGATGAACCAAAGCAGTTGTCATGTTTTTTTTAAATGGCAAATGTTCTCAAATCTAAAAAAAAAGGCAAAATAACAACCCTGCTTTTATCAGTACATTTTAACAAATTATTTGGGTCTTCATTTCATCTTTTAAAATTGGTGTTTATTATACTTTTATCTCCTTTTTTGTCTTCTTCCTTTGCCTTTTTTTGACCTAAATGTATGATTTACATTAACTCTGTCTTTTATTTACCTTTTTTAAGTAGTCCTTTTTATCTTTACACAAGTAGATCTATGTTGTGCATCACTAATTTGCTTTTTTCCCTCCTTCTCATACTCTTTTCTTATCCATTTTTTTGAATATATTATCAGAATATTGTGTCAAAAAATGATGAATTAATCCATCTTGTGGTAAAAAAAAAAAAAAAGAGTTTTCTTACATTCCAACATGGTCAAGATTTGTCTTAAACATTGATATGAGTTTTTAGATATTAGTTTTTAAAAATATATAAACTAGCACTCACCAGCAGAGGGCAGCATGGCATCCTAAACCTGTGTTTAAAAGCTGGAACACATGACATCAACCTCTGCACTCTCCCATGTGAGTTACCAAAGTCCTCACCCAGGGGTAAGGAGTCATCCAAGGAAAACAAACCAAAGCAACCAAAAGGCTCTATTACTGGAATGTGGGTTTGTTACACCCTCTGTGATCCACCATCTCTCCAACAGGTGCTCAAAATATGTGCACAGTTCTCATTGGTTTGATTATGCTAATCCAGAATCTGATTTAATTTTATGACTTTTTACTGAAAGTTAGCACAATGATTAGCACTCTGAAAGTTAAAACTACATTTAAAAGTAAGTTTTTAAAGCTCCCATGTGGTCTGGTTTTTCAGCCTGTTGTTTTCTGAAGCCTGCAGCTTCTGATTTACGCCTCATTAGATGACTGACCTCTGACC
Organism: Thalassoma bifasciatum; assembly: GCA_008086565.1. Classification (NCBI taxonomy): domain Eukaryota; kingdom Metazoa; phylum Chordata; class Actinopteri; order Labriformes; family Labridae; genus Thalassoma; species Thalassoma bifasciatum. Next base: position 695,892 of record RPOG01000113.1, on the reverse strand, counting down.
CATCTTGTGCAATGACACAGAAAAGCCCCTGAAACAGATTTGTGTTGGTCTTTAAATTATTCATGTTACATAATCACTCATACTTTTAGATGACACCTCACAACAAAAATCATCTCCCTTGTCATGTTAAATTTGTTGTTTCTGTGTAATAGTATCACATAACACATGATAGGCACCGTAGCTTAGCGGACACATCACACGGCTACTGCTAATGTGGATCCTGTTATTGCAAGGGCACCCAGAGGAGTATTTAGCCCCAAAGTGGGCCTCTCTCACTCGGCTGCTATCGTCCCACATCAGCCCTTGGCCCATTGATGTGGTTTGGGAGGACATGACGGGGCCGAGCGGGGCCCAAAGTGATCAGTCGCGCAGTAACATCTGAAACCCATTTCCCCACAATTAGAGAGAGAGAGAAACTATCAGGACCAAACATTGCCCGTTTCCACAGCATTGAGTCAAACATTTTCACGTGTGTATGTGTGTGTGTGTGAGCTGTATCTCCTCACCACAATCACTCACAGACAGACTTACACACACATTTCTTTCCCACCCTAAACAGTGACAGAGCATTTCCAAATGTGTTTACTTACAAAGAAAACCACTTGCCACCAAAAGAAAGAGATATATTAAGACTGATGCAGATAGACAAACACAGAGAATATATAGCAAAGGAAACTTATTTTAGAGTGTACTTGTTGATGTTGTTTATGGTGTGAGGCTAGTTTTTCACTCCGTCACCTTTGCAGCAAGCACCAGATAGACAGTGTAAGTATTACAGAAAGAAAAATTAAGATCTGATGCAGTGTATTTCATTTTAACGTGACCTATCTGCAAAATCCCTCCACCACTCTGTGTGTGTTAGAGTGTCTGTGTGTACGTTAGCAGGCTATGCGTGTTGAGTTGCTCCGTCTGGATGCTCATTGGACATCAAACACAATAAAGCATCAAGTGGAATGGAGCTGATTGCTATCTCCAAACGTAATCAAACCAATTCAACCCACTAAAACGCAGGCATAATCTGCTCTCTCTCTCACACACACATACACACACACAGATGTGCGTACATGTCCACACATCCACTCCTGCTCCAAACCCAGACTACCCTCTTCCACTCCTTCCTTTCGGTGCCTCCTCCCCGGTTCAGATCATTGGTCATGATGTGCTCTCCATGTCCTTGGTCCAGGATGTATTCAGAGTGCTGCTCTTTGCTGTGGTATCAGTGGTCGGACATTTTACAAACATTCCCCGAAGAGAACCTGTCACTGAAGTTCCTATCCAAGCGAGCCAAGTACTGCAGCTTCCCATGACCCTCAGCTTTCATGGGCTAAGTTGACCTACAGTGAACCCAAAGATGACCTTTTGGAACAACTCAGGGTTTTTTGATCAGTTTGTCTGTTATGAATGAGGCATGCATATGATAATATCAGGGCATGTAAAAGACTACTTATGCTCTTTGGGTTTTTGGGCTAAGTTGCTTTATGTTCTCTGACTTTGGCTCAGTGGCTCTCTATAATCACCTTCGTTCTCTGTGGAAAGGAGAGATGGAGAGAGAGAGAGGGACTAACAGAGGCAGGAAGAGGGTCATATGTGTGTGGCACAGATAAGCTTTAGGATTACTTGGGCTATTTGATCAGTAAGATGGGAATGATTGCTGCATGGTGGGCAGCATGTGTGAATACAAACAGCTGTAATATACACCACGAGTTTCTCTGGAACTTTCCTGCTGGCCCCTTTTCCCATTTGAAGTGAGCTAATGTGGAACCCAGCGGGGGATCCTTGAGAAATTCACTGGTAGTCATGTCATTGGTGTGCTGTGGAGGTGTACTGCTTTGTCAAAATATGCAATTGTAACATATTTGAAGAGCAAGAATGAGGGTAGCATGATTGATAAAAACCTTTATTAGGATTTCAGGAGAGGTATGTCATATAGTCACATTATGATGCATCATTACTCACTTGGTTTGCATTTGTGGAGTACAGGGAGCATGAAGTAAAATTATCTACATTCAATTCATGAATGTCTTGTCTTAAAAGGCCCGTAGTCTCTCCTAAAAATGATCCTAGCTGTGATATGCACTCTGATTTAATGTGTACACACTGCCAGAAATAATCAATTTGAAAATGAATAAATAAATAAATTGATAAATAGATAAAGTCATCACTTAGTAAGACTGCCTTTTCATCATCACCATCATCAGTTCTCAAATATGTCCTTTCACATTTATTTGTTAATACTCCAGATAAAGTCAATTCACATGCCACTCTGCTTCATTTGCCTGCATTTGATTATCAAGTTATTTAAAAAGAGTTTAATTAAATGGTCTGCTTGGTTAAGATTGCAGAAACTATTACAGTATCCTTCATCTTCATGTTCTCCATCAACTGTGAAAGTTTTGATGTGAACGTGTGAACAACAAGCGGCAACCTCAGGGCTGAAATTATGAGACACGCTGAAGAGCTGTGCTTTTTATTATGTGAGCTAACAATCTTAATAGCTTCTAAACTGCAGAGTTAGAGTTAAAAAAAAAAATCATGTTTTGTCTTTGTGGACATGATTGTGTACATGAAATCTCACACACTTTTGAGCCACGCAGCCGTGGCAAACTAACTTTGCAAACCAGCAGCAGCATCTTGGGAAAAAAGAAGCAGTAGTGAAGTAAATCAACAGGACTTTGAAAGAAGTCACAGACTCCAAGTCAAATAGATACAGAGCCAGATCATCTTTGTTTTGATCTGTGCTAAGACAGGCATGTTCAAAGTATCCAGGAGTGGCCACTACTTTCTTTGACCTCCTCTGTGAGCGTCATCACAGGGAGAGGCATTTCTGAACCCTTCACCTTTTGTTACTCAGCTATAACCAGCTATCATGTCCAATTTGTTCATTTGTGGTTGAATAAAATCAAAGCATTGAAATAGGGAATCCAAGTAATCTGTTTAGGATTGTGATGAAGAGGCCTTCTTGGGCTGCCCTATGTATGCAGGTAAGATGCGGTATCCACTCTTGCAAACACGCACTGTCTACATGGATGGACTTCATGTCATAAAAAGGGAATATAATTATGATGATAGTGAAAATAATGGTCTTTGAAGACAAAGTCTCATATTTTTAAAGGTAAAAGCCCACATATTCTGAGTACAAAGAGGTTAGGAGATATATAAATAAGTAGATGATGGTCCTTGTTTGGAGTTGTTCAAGTAGGAAGTTGTAAGGAGTGTGGTGTTCCACCTTAAGTGTTAACCTCTGCAGTGGGCCTCTTTCACTAAGTCATATGAAACAGATTTACCTGGCTGAAGCAGGGAGTAGACTACAGAAAAAGGAACAGAAAGAACAGGACAGAACGCTAAAATAAGGAGAGGGAGGGAGGAAGGGAAGGAGGAAGGGAAGGGTTAGAGAAGATCCTCTGAGGGCAGCAGCAGCTCTGGTTTCATCCAACCGCTGATGCTGACTGGCAGCCATGTCAAAAGCTAAGGAGTCAAACGATGCTGATTCTCAAGTTCATCTTAAGGGCATGTCAAAGTAAAGCTTATTATTCATGCTTTTGGAGGGGCAGGAATGTGCAAAAACACTAATTCGGGTACACAAACACACAAACGGAGGCACACACAGGTTACAGTGCACATCAAAGTGCAGACAGGGTTTGCAGGAAATACACATTAGATACCCTCGAGAGTTTTGTGTGTGGATTTCTATGTGTACGCACACGCACACATGCACACTGCACTTCGTCAAAACGTCTTGACAGTCAGGATTATTATGCACACATTCTGAAGAAGGGATTAAATATAATTACTGATAAGACATCTTCATCTGGAGATTATCTCTGTGATGTACAGAGAGAAAGTCAGGCTTAGAACGTTGTTAAGACACTTGGCTGATAAACTGCTCAACACAGGAGGGATGGTCACATGGCTTTTTTTTATATAAGTGAGAAAGCCTTTGAATATTTGGATATCAATTAAAGTCCGTGTGGTGTGTGTCAGAATAAACCCCTATCACAAACTTCAGATTTGATGGAATATGGGAATGACTGGTTAGGTTGTTTGGCACTTTTATTCAATGTTTGTTTATGAATATTAGAAAAGAAGTTAAAAAACAACTTTATTTGTATTTTTTTCCTCCTGACTACTCTTTCCTGACACTGCATTTTGCTGTTGCAACACAGTCCCAAATAGTCCACTTCATCATAGTCCTGTTCCTGTCAAAACAAATAACTTCTAAGTGTGTAGGATTTGTGGGTGGCTAGCGAGTCATGGAGGTGGGTTAGTGCCACCACTCTGGAAACACCTCACTCTACAGTATCTTGAACTTTGTGATCATATTTTACATATTTTACCTGAAGCAGGATTGCAAATTGATTCTTTCCATTGGTTGTTGACAGGTTTTGGTTGTTGGTTCTCAGCGGGGACTTCTCTAAGTGTGCTATTCATCTTCTTTATGTCTATTTGTTGAACAACAGGGGGGACTTGGTCCAACCTTTTCTAGGAGAGAGAGAAAGAAAAAAGTGCTCTGGACCTAAAAAAATTAACTTTACCAGTTAAAATCCAACCTGTAAAAATTTAATATACATGAGAATATGTTTTCCTCATTGTAGCTTTTCATAATTCTGGGTAAGGTTTATTTTAGTGATATATTGTGGGCTGCTCAGTGCTGTTAGAAAACAGAATTTCCTCTAAATGATGACACATTGACTGTTTTGATTTATTTATTTGCTGCTTTTTTGTTTTTGCTGAAATGCTGTGCATACTTGGGTTTTAAACCTAGCAAATTGGAGGATATCAACAAGTTAGAATAAATCACTAATCCCAGGCAGTACTTATCCCATGCTGTGTCATACTGGGATTGTTTCTCAGATTGATTTAACGAGAATTGCTTGTGTCTGAAAAATGGTGCCAGGCAACTGTTTGTGTCTGATATGGGAAACAGAATGGGGGGATAATGATTCCTCCATTTGGAATGAATGAAAGTCTTTATGGTTATATGAGCAAAGTTATAAAACAAAACACACCCATGAGACCTCATTGTGTTTTTGAATAGCAATACAGTGCAGCATTATTATCTGACACTGCTCAGGACTTGATTTAATGCTCATAGACAATTTGCCACATAGTCAAAGTATATGTTCACTGCATCTAAACCTGAAACGTCCAGCCTATGAGTAATTCTGATTCTTCTGCTCCCACACAGGTGTCACACCGATCAAATGACATGAGGCAAAGAGAAAACTGAAGTCTGTCAGACACCTGACTCTTCTAGCCATGACAGTGTCCATGACTCCTTGGAGCAAGAGGCCCTTGTCTGGACATGTCTTGAGCCATCCAGTCACAACATAGCTGTAATGTCCCTCAATGACCTGTAGAGGGAGCACTTCCCTATGCTCTTGCACCATTCCCTGGCTCCTAGCACCTGCTCCCCACATGTCTTTTTCTGCACAAGAAGACAGGAGCTTTTCTTTCAAAACTTTAAAACTTTGAGGATTTTCTTAAGGCAGCCTCTTCTCATATGTGACTCCTGAAAAGAAAACCTTCTACATGTACCCTCTTCACCTTTCACACTTGGTTCTTCCTATCTATGCTATGATTGTTTATAAAAATCTTGATCTTACTCGTGCAGCTGGGATTGAAGGTAAAGTGAAAGGAAGGAACATCACATGGTTTCAGAATGCAGAAAGCAAGAAGGGATCTTCTCACATCACTCCATTGCGCCATTCCTTTCTATATGCTTTTCTACACTCAATATAGACTGTTAATGATGAGGTATTTACTTCTAATGCCTCTTTTATACCTCACCATATAAGAGCAATCTGGTTGAATTGTGTAATTAGTATATTTTCTTTGGATGAAGTGGAAGAAAGAGTTGCAACATGCAAATGTTGTATGAGTCATGTAATGATTCAGAGGCAAATTAGCCTTAACTTGAACAATGCATGAGCTACCTGTAGGTTTCTAAGGTAACAAAGAAAGTTTAACAGCAGTCAGTGAAGTGTCCAATGGTGGTAGCTTGTAGGAGTGTAAATCCTTTTGCCCTCATTGCAATTATCCCCTGCATGTTTGTAGTGAATCTGCACGCATACGCCCCTGCCTTTGAAGATGACTACTAATCCTGTGACCCTGTCTGAAAAGAGAGGGAGGGGAGAAGGACAGAGGAACAGATAGAAAAGCTAAGAGGAGAGACTGACTTGTAGAGTGGTGATGGTAAACTTCAACATGATTTCTGTTAAAAAAAAATAAAAGGGAAAAAAACTCTGCTCATATTTGGCCAAAAATGAAAATCAAACATTTCCAGAGTAAATGATGCTTCACTGTTTCTGTTTTTGTCGTATTTTTGTAATTCCACAGATTCTTAGTTATAAAACACAAATAATATAGTGCAGTCCATTTTTTTCTTTTATTTATATTGCCGCAAAATGGCACGCAAATAAAGGACAGCCGAAATGGCCAAAGGGGAAGGCCAGGTCTTTAATATTTGTCAGGAGAGGGAAGCCACAGGGAGGGTGTTTCCTTCTGGCCCAGGGGCCGCTGCTGTGGTGACTGCTGCTTGCCTGCCTGCCGGGGGCCGCCTGTTAGCAACAATGTTTGATCCCTGGAGTCCGAGATCCCTGGAAAAGCTGAACTCCATTTGCCTCGGTTGGTTGACTCTTGGAAGCAGAACAGTCAAGTCAGCAGCGGACTGGCCCCGAATCTGTGCAGCTGCTCGGAGAGTGAACACCACGAGAACCGCGCAAGGAACCGCTAGGGGAACCGCCACGGAACCGCGTGGAGAACCTCGACATGTGTCATAGCCACAATTTACAGAGTTGTGTGTTGTGAAACAGATATATGATACCACGACACTTAACAATGTTATTTTGGAAATGGTATATAAGCCCTACCAACCGAGAGGCTGGCTGCAGTGACGTGGAGTTTCTCATTAAAACATGCTCTCTGCTTTCCTTCACTTACAGTTGCAGGAATTTCAATTTCTTTTCTGCTCATAACCCTGTCATAAAGTACGTGCAGAAACATGTAGACATACTCAGAAAAGTATGAAGTCTCTCTGTAATGGTCTATCCCGATGTAATCAGCGTTCGATAAGTACAGACAGTGATACAATATCTTGCATAAGAGCATGTCGAAATCAAACACAAAATAAAAGTTGAGTCTTACTGAGCTGTTACTTGGTTCCTTTCCATAATGGGTGAGTCATTTTACTCAGTATCAGCTCCGCTAGTCTGTGGCAATACATGTTTCACTTTTACAATACTGAGATGTCAGAAAAAGATTTTTTTCTAATAACCGCCTCATTTCTTCATTGAAAATGTAACATATGTCTTGTATGCTTACCAAGAAAAGCGTAAAAGAGTTTGTTTTAAACTTTGCAGAAAGGGACATTCTGTTTCGTACATGTGAAGCAGCACAACCGCATGGAGCATAACAGAGATTTTACATTCAACGCATGCTGCGTTCAATGTCTGTTCAAACATTCATAATGCTTTCTGACTAGAAGTGCACAGGACAAAGATGTTAAAAAGGAGTGTTATGATAAAGAACATATGAGAAACACATGATTTCACATAAAGGGAAATCCATATGTGAAAAGGCGCTACACTCCCATAGAGATTGATAGCGATGGCGGTCTACCATTGGGGGTTAGCAGGGCAGCTGTTCCTATCTAGAGCGAATATTCCCAGGCAATCGTCATGACACTGAAATACATAATGATTAGTACAGCCACATAGACCATTAGAAATCAAATGTACAAACACACACACACACACACACACACACACACACACACACACACACACACACACACACACACACACACTGACACATATGTGCATTTACTCACATTGAAGGTTCCCAGACATTCTTGGTGATGTGTGGAGCCTCAAGCCCCCATCACCATGTGTTGAAGTAGCGCAGAGGCAACCACATCAGGGTCTCCTGCCCCACCCTGCTCACCCACAGCATCCAAAGCACACACAAACACACACTAGTGCACTCTCAGTTTGAGTAACATAGCTGTAAAATGAAGAGAAACTAATATCACAAGTGCATCTCACACATTACATTTTAAAGTGTACGCTAATTCCCAAACCACGTAAACACACAAACAGATGCTCGCTGAGGCTGACCATAGACATATGGAACCATGCAGGGGTTTAAACCAATGGTGTTACACACGGGTATGTTTCTTTTTTGGTCCAATCTGGTTGATGTTAGTGTGGTTTTAGTTGGTTTAAGAAATTTTTGGAAATCTAAAAAAGCGCTGTGGGAAAGGAATGCAAGAAGAATATGAATCATCATCAAAGACAAACATTAAATGCCTTTTTTTGAAAAAAATGTTGAATTCATTTGTTTGTATGTTAGAGTGTGTGCACAGGTTTTTGTAAGAATCAGAAGTGTCTGTTATTTTGGACTTCTGCACTAACACTTTTTCCTTTCAGAGAGGCTTTTGGGATTCATTGTTTTTGTCATTTCTTTGTAATCAATATCCAGTGTTATGAGTAAAGCATTACAGTGACTCTACAACTAAATGCTTTTTATCTAGTGACTTTTTAGGAGTTTAAAAGGTCATCTCACACATTACTTTTCATAGCTAACATCTACTCAAGATCAATAATCTGACACCACAGATGAAGTGATGGGAGAGTATAGCAATTTGTGTTTGGTGCACTATTCCTTTGTATTAACAATATATCTTGGCAATAATACTTATTCATTGAAGAGACTTTTTATTCCCCTTTTAAATTGTGCCACATTTGTAAGGAACATGCATTTGTAGGATGGGTAGCAGGGCTGAGTACTGTAGTTGTGTTGTGTGTAGTTGTGTAGTTGGGTGTTACTTCCCAGGTCCTGATGTTCACATGCTGAAGTATCTTTGGACAAGATACCTCCCTGTTGCTATTGGAATAAGTTTCTGCCATCATCTCATTCAAACTCTACTCCTGCTTGGAGAACTTCAAACTCAAGCCTCTGAACCTTTACGTCCACTTTAAATTCCCAGGCCCCTGAACTCATTTTGTTAAGAGTGATGGTGACCCTCTTTGACCCTGCCCAAGACCTGCAGGGGTCACAGCTATTAGAGTGGTTATAAACTCTTTCTGGTATTCTTTCTGTCTGTAATTAAAGCAATAAATTACCTGCTGATGGTGGCAGGGTGTTAATGGTAACTTTATGGAGCCAATAACAAGTTTGGGTTGCTTTCAGGAAGGTGTAGATGTCCTGTGGACAATAGCTATCAAACATCCTAAATGATTTCAGATGGTTTCAGCTCACTTATGTGCATTGCTTTTCGCATTTAAAAATATGTCCCACATGAATCTAATGGAAAACATAAAAATGGAGAAGTATTTCTCATTCATGTTTTCACTGGGATTGTATGAGGTTTCACAGGACTTATTAAAAAGCAGGAAATATGATGAGCTGTGTTTAACAAAACTCCAAAGTACAATAAAAAGTTACTTTTTGGTTGCTTTTTGAAATAAATACTTTGATAGTAAATTATACCAACGTGTTATTTTTTGACATTACATCTACATTAAAAAGAAATAAAAAAATTATAAGCAGGTATCCTCCTTGTATTTTTTTGCATTCTATTAATGACTCCTCCTCATATGTTTTGTTAATAAAATTTTATTTATAACAAATATCTTTTATACACTGTGGTTTCTGTGTCAGTTCCCTGGCTGCACTCCGAGACAAAGCCACATCACTCTGATGGTAACTTGTCAGACCAGTGTGGAGTGAAGTAACCCTTTGACTTAATGGAAACATTGACCAAGTTGTCAACGTTTCACTCCTCAGTCTGGACCTCTATCCGCTCGATAAAACCCTCCCATGATACCACATGTGCTCATATGCTCACACACACACACACACACACACACACACACACACACACACAGCTATAATCTCACTTGCATCAGTGTCTCTCTTCTATGGTTGTTATGGCAATGAATGGCCTTGATTTCAACCATGACGGGACCTCTCAGAGCTCCAGAACACACCATGATAAACCAGAAACAGTATATTTCATAGACAGTGCAGCAATATAAAGTTTAAAATAACATCAACAAATGGGAATGGCAAGCCTGCTTTTTTGTGCAGTATCAAATTAGACGTATTGCATGCTGAACTGTGAAGAGTACAAACATATTTTACACAAAGCACAGGTACAGTTGCTTTGACGACCTGAGAAAATGCATTAGCATGATTTCCACTTGGAAGTTGGAAGGTCCAATTATGGATTAACAGCTTGGACAGCTTGTGAATTATCCCCACTCATGGATTCACTGTGGGTGTCCTAATGTATGCTCAACAACTTGGTGAAAGCTCAGTAATGATAGACTTGTTAAACGGAAAAAGAAATCTCTGGGAAAATACTTTAAAGAGATTCTTTGCCAATCACCATCATCTGGACACAATTGTGTCATTACAGACCCTCCTGTCTACCAGGGAGCACCCTTTAAGCACTCTGATGATAAGGTATCAAAATTAAGTCTTATTTTTCAGTCCATTCATTGCTTGACTCCTTCTTGTCTTCTGTATCCAATCTTAGGAGCCACACAAGAAGCTGGTTAATAAAGGAAACAAAGTCACTCTGATCAAGACAAGCAAGACCTCGTTTGACCTCTGACCTCACTTTGTGACTGGTTCAAGTATGGTGACTCAACAGACACACACACACACACACACACACACACACACAGTTACGGAAACTTTAGAGGTCCTGTTCCCGTAATATTTTCAAACAACGTTGAACAGCTTACATCTGTGTACAGCTGCTATAAGAGCAGGGTGTCAAAGAGCAGCTGTGGGGGTTTTACTGGGAAAACTACTAAAGAAGCTAGTTTGCTTTGTGCTAAATAACCAGGTTTCAAAGATCTATCAACTAAAGACACTTGAAACAGTACAATCCTGCCTGGAGAGCAATATAGTAACTTGCTCAGTGCAGCTTTCCAAAACGCTTTAAGTGCTCCATTAATTTTCCCTGCAGTGAAGCTTAACTGGCCTAGAGTTACAATTTCTTTTTTTTTTTTTCCAAAAAAAGGTTCAGTTGGCCTGATTGTAGATATCTTCTTTTTGTTTGTGTGTGTGCGTGTGTACTTGAAGTGTTGACCATATGGGTATTTTGTAAGTGGGGGTCATTTAACAAATCATCTCCTCTGATCACCAAGTGACAACCACTCATTCAGCTGGTCTAAGAGTCAGCCTCACCCTATTATTTAGCTACAGCAAATAGCCTCCCCCCTCAAAGTGGGTCACTTCTGACTTCTTCGTCTAATGACTCTAAAATCATTACTTAGTCTGACCCTGATCACAGACTTCTACCCACATGGAGAGCAATTTAGAGGCTTTTGGGACATTTTGAGATGCATTCACAGCTTAAGTACAACTTGTTTTATCAAGAAGAATCACAATAATTGGACAGTTTTCAACACATGGACCCTGGCCTTAGACATGTATGGGGAGTCAGAGCTTTTGTTCACTAGTTGTTCTGTATGGCCAGAAATCCAGAGATCAAGTCGCAGTGAGAGGATGGACAACTTTGCTGCAGACCATGGCACAGATTGAGTTTATCGCCTTCGGATAAAAGAATATGGATCACATAGAACTTCTGAAGGTTTTTACTCCAAAAAAGTGTTAAAAGGTCAATGTAAAAGGGATGTTACCCAGTAGCTTACATACATAAGAGAAATGACCATCAGTCTAAATAAATAAGACACATGGTTGGGATGAGAAATTGTACCTGCAGCACACGTGTTGCAGGTAAATGACCAAGTACCTGCTGCTACCCTCATTCAAAAAGCTCAGCCAGTCCCATATAAGTGCATTGATTTGGAATGTACGACGATCCATCACCAACACTTGACTTTCCCTGGTAAGGGGTAAGATCAAAATTTCTACAGACCACTGTAAATCTGCAGGCTTTGAAAAAAATCCCCCTTGGGCTCTCCTTCCTTCCTCTGCCCAGTTTAGCTCCCACTGCTACTGATTAACAACATCCTCATGCTCCCATCTGTGTGTGTGTGTGTGTGTGTGTGTGTGTGTGTGTGTGTGATGACTACTTTGATCTCACCATCACCTCCTATGAACTGACACAGCTGGCCATAATATGTGTGCTGAATGTGTGTGTGAGTTATATTGTCCCCCCAAAAAATCTCCATTCACCTCATGCGAGCATGTGTGACGGCAGGTTCTTTGTGGTTTGTGGGTTTACTCGCCCAATTGATACTTTGCAGTAACGCCGTTGTCTTTGAATTAATGCAACGGTACACGGGTGGTTAGAATTGTAGTGTATGACTCAATAAGACCTTTGTAAAGATTATGGTAAAGAAACTCATCATTCCTCCAGACATCAAGGAATCAGATGATTGAAAAAAAGCATGAACATTTCTCTTTTTTATTTGTCTACAACCACAGAACTGTTTGTGATATTACAAGGTTTCAACCTCCCCCTATGAGTCACCTTATATAAATGGACACATTGTTCCATACTGACCTTACTGAAACCAGATAGTGTGGTCTCTGTTGCATTGTAAACACTGTCCTTTCGATTGCATTTGGGTGTTGGAATGTAAAATTTAAAGTGTGCAGCAGAAAAGTAGAATCACTGCCAATGGAGATTATCAGCTCAATATGTAGAACCCAATCTTTTATTTTAAGTTTCTTCCTTTAAGATTTGTATTAGTGTAATAACAGTAAATAACCAACAACTTATGTACATCCATTATTTTGCTTCTCAAACATACATTTCTCATTCCTGGCTAAAAATAAAAAGGTGAAAGATGGGATACTGTGCATTTTTAGATTTTATACTGTCTCTCTGGTGTACCTGTATAGGTTTACATGAATGGACCTTGGATGGACTTTGGTGTTTGAGTCCTGCCTCTCCAACATGCGATGAATTAGTCAGGCTCTCTTTATTTGATGACCTTATTATTTCAATAATTTTCATAAAAACCTCCTGCTATTTTCAGAACAGACCGTTTTGATCAGTTAACAGACAGATCCAAGGATTTTCACAGCATTTGAAAATACAGCTCTTTGAAAATCTGCACACGTATAGCATGAATATTGAGCATTGTTACTTTATATCCATGTTTTAAAAGGAAATGTATGAGGATAATGCAGCTCAGTGTGGCAAAGACCAAAAAACTGATTGTGGATCTAAGGAGGACTAAGGTACCAGTGACCACAGTTTCCATTCAGGGGGTCAGTGTGAAAATTGTAGAGGATTACAAGTATCTGGGCATTCTCAATGATAATAAACTGAACTGGCCAAAGAACACTGATGCCCTCTAAAGGGAGAGCCAGAGTCACCTCTATTTTCTGAGGTGGCTGAGGTCCTTTAACATGCTGGACTATGCTCAGGATGTTTTAAGAGGCTGTGGTGCTATCCTGTATGCTGTGGTGTGCTTGGGCAGCAGGCTGAGGGTAGCTGACACCAACAGACTAAACAGACTGATTCACAAAGCCAGCGACGTTGTGGGAGTGAAGCTGGACTTTCTGACAGAGGTGTCAGAGAGGAGGGTGCTGTCCAAGTTTCGTGTCATTGAGGACAATGAGTCCCACCCACTCCATGATGTGCTGGTCGGCTACTGGAATACTCTCAGAAAGAAACTGATTCCTGAGTGTCACAGGAAATCATTCCTGCATGAGGCCATCAGACTGGACAACTCATCACTCTGAATATCATTTGGTTCACTCTGATAATGTTCATTCCAACTTACATGCAGCATTTAAAACATGAGGATTATCAATAAAATAAAGAGTGAAATTACGTTTGTTTTGCTTGGTTGACGAGCACCGGTAGAACATAACCAGGATTTACTGAAGTCAGTGATATATTTCAAAGCACAGGGCTGTGAATAGCGCAAAATGCAGCCGGCTACTTCACCACTGCTCAACCTGGGTTCACAAAGTTTGCTTGTTGTCATGTTTCAAACAGCAGAACTGCGTAACTGTTCAAAAATACATCACAGCATTGTACAGTGGAGGACAGAGTACTGAAAATCTGTACTCGAGTACAAGTACTATTACATTGCTAAAATATTACTCAATCACAAGTAAAAGTTCTGGTGTTAAAGAAATACTTGAGTAAAAGTACAGAGTATTCGTCAAAAAAACTACCCAGATTATTAGTTACTTTTAACTGGTCATGTCACTGTCACTTCTCCAGATAAGGCTCTAAATTTTGTGTTTTTCTTTACCAATAGTTGAAACTCTAACAATCAATTATCATTAATAACTGATAAGATAGAAAACAAGTGTTTTTCACTCATTTTCATTGGTTGTTTTTTTTTTTCTGTCTTTCTTTTTCTCATTTTAAGGTTTTATTTCCTTATTCAGCAAAGGTCTCAGGCAGACAAAAAGCATAATTAGATGAGGTGCAGTTGCTGCTACGACCATTGATAGAATATCCATGAATACAGTTTTAACTGGTTAAATTCTTAACACAAAATCAATTAGAGACAAATCATTAACATCCATTAACATTTTTTTTTCATCCATATCTCCTGGTTTTCATTGGCTTGTTTGCTATCAAATCACCTTACTGGCCACAAAAATGCAGATAAAAGGTCGAGATACTAATGAAAATTGTACTCAGTACTTAACAATGATTTTAAAAGTAACTAAGTAGATAACATGACATAATGACAACTTAAGTACAAGTGTTTTATATATTAATTGTGTTATATCCAGTGAAATGTTGTCTTGAACAAGGAAAAGTAAAAGATCTATTCTCCATCAAATTTTCCAAAACAAGCTAAAACAATATGCACCTTGGCTTAAGACAGTAGGGAGCAAGCTGCTTACAGCAATAAGGTGCGATAGTTACCTCTGTGTAATACCCATAGTTCATCAGTATTTGTGCAATAAACCATAACTTGTCATTATTTATATACCATATTTCCCCAAGCAATTTCCCCAAGCAATGTCCCCAAGTGGATCAATAAAGTGTTGCTGAAAAAGAATCTTTACAACCACCGTTACTTAAAAGTGGTTGTATTACACTTGAAGGTCTGTAGTAAATAAACTTATTTTCCAAAGCATCTGTTATTGAGATCTGGAAACTCTTTTCGAAGGTTGGACTCGAGTAAAAGTTGCTCACTGAGTATGTATGCTGACGGCGTCTCTGTGGATTTCCTCCAGCTTCCACAGTTTTGAGATGGGAAATGCATAAGGAAAGTGCACTACAGTCGGGCCACTTGAAAGCACGCACGTTCTATGGTCCCTCTGACCAAGCTGGCTGACCTCCCAAAGGCTTCGAGCACACATGAATATGATTAAGGAGGGAATGAAAGTGTAGCCTATGTGCTAAAGGCGCTGGTTGAGTCAGTGTGTCACAAGTGTGGCTGCTATTTTTTGTTTCAGCAAATTATCAATCTCCCAAAGAAGATAATGGAAACTGTAAGCTGTTATCAAGTGAGTAGCAACAGCTAAGATAGTTTATTATAGGGTTGTAGAGTTATCAGATGCTCAAGCTTAAGTAGTGAGTGTAACATATTTTAGTGAAAGGAACAATCAAACTTAATCAGTAAAATTATGTGCAAATCTGTATTGTAAATAATAAATAGAAGGCTATATGCATGAATTTTGGCTCATGATTGTAATTGGCTTTTGTGTCCTGCTAACCCTACATGGGCTCTATAACCACCACTAAGATTTGGTGTCCTCATTGTTCAGCTGTAATTTGAATTTCAGACTTCTGTTGAAAACAGTTTTCAAATATTGCCAGCCCATAGTATTAAAGAACACAAAACACATTTCCCTGCTTTTATATGTAGACCTCTCTCTGCCAGGCTCTTCCCATTGAGTTCTTCGTGGCCCTAAACATAACACAGCGAAAGGATGAGACATGCACCAGGAGATGGAGTAACTAATAACTGAGAATGACATAGTTGCTAAAGACAGCAAGCAGGAAGATAACAGAAGAAAGATCAGAGGCGGATTCAGTGAGCCTGGATGCAGCTCTAAAGAGAAGGAAACCACAAAGAAAACCTCTGTGGCCAGAGCATCAATCATCCTCATGTTACTGCGATGGGAAGAGATTGCTGACCTCACCAGCAGATGTGCGGCCAGCGAGCTGGGCTGAGCTGGCCAGGAATGGGCAGGGAAGAGTTGGACTTAATTAAATTATGTTGTTATCCCTATCCAAGTACTTTTAAGGCCATTTAGCTACTATGATTATAATTCAGCACTTATGTCAGTAGTACACACAAGATTTAAAATGTATTCAGCCAAATATGAAACTGAGTGACCAGTTTTTACACGAAAGACTTTGTTATTGTTTGTCATGGTTTATTAGATACATATGCAGGCTGAGTCGAAGACATCGCTGAGAGAAATAAGCCGTGAAAAATACAAATGGCTAGTCATTCTAGCCTGAAATGTTGAGACACAAGTCTTTCACACCCCCCAGGTCAAGCTGGCAATATCAAAAATCATTTAACAGAGTTCATGCACACCTTTTGCAGGCTAAAACATGCCCTGTGGTAAACAGCGTCAGACCAGACAAAAAGTGAATAGCAGTTGAACAGGCAGTTCCATGTTTCTCTGTAATGGATGAGTGTCTGTGCGGGAAAAGATCTTTGTTGTTCTCATGAAAAAATACAACTTGTGCGATTGTGCGATTTTGCGCGGTCATGGAAAAAAGATCTCTCTTTAAAGAGAGGTAAACACGCAATAGACGTGTATAGAACAGACCACCATGATACAATAGCAGTACAGACAACCAGCATGAGAAAATTACAGATTGTAAACATATATGAAGCAATCCAGGTGCTCAAAATCAGATAGAACCTTAGCCGTGCCTCTTCAATGGATACCTGGATAAAGGACAAACAACCAGACTTTACAAAGTCACAAAGCCAGAGTTTGAACACATCATTCATACAGATGGGAGAAAGAAAACAAACAAGGGGCATGAGAGAGACAAGGGCAACATACACTATAAGCAGAGGGAGAGAATGAGAAGAGACTGCATCTCCTGCTGGAGAAAGATCCAGATGCTCAACATCTGGAATACAGCAGGAGATTCAGGGGATGTCAAAGTCCTTTGCATTGCAGTGCATGCAGAATATTGCAGTGGGAGTTAGATCAATGTGAACTTGCGGCTTGCTGTTTCTAAAATCCAGGAGGTGGTATAATCTTGCAATGGGTACTTGTATTCATGTTTTCTTTTTTTTAACCTAAAATATTTTTCAGACCTCGATGTGTCAGATTTAAAATGAGTCCTTTTATCGAAGACCTGGCCCATATCCTGATAAATGAGTCCAACTTATTTTAAACATTTTGAGTGCAACAAACTTTTGCAACAGTAAAAAGCCCAAGACATTCAGCATAGATGTCTTGTATGTTTGCAAGATTGCAAGTCATTAGACTTCATCCACCTGATCTGTTTCTGCAATTTCCCTTCATTCTCTTGCTAGTCTTGTCATTGCTTTTAATTACCACCTTTATCCTCACCATTCTCATCTGTCAGTGAGCCACCTCTAACCCTCAGTAGTGGTTTTCCTTTATCTACCCCTATCTCTTGATCCCACTGCTCTCTCTCTCCGCTCCTGCTCTGCTGGAAAGTCCCCGAGTTTAGCAGTGGCACCAGGAGCTCCAAGAAGCAATGTTTGGGTCACACTGGTGAGCGGAAGGCACGCTACTGGCAACTTGCCTACCACATTAGAAGATTTTGGTAGATGCATGTGTGTATGTGCATGAGTATGGTAGCATGTGTGTAAGTGCATATGTGTGCAATAATAAGAGCCCTGCTGCCTGTCAGCCACAAGGCAGCAGCTGCTCAGACCCACAGATTAGAGGCTTGCACTGCACTGGATGCCCTGAGTGAGTGGTTAGATGGATGGATAAATGAACAGATGGATGGATGGATAGGAACTGACTGTTTACTAAGAGCTTTGCACTCAAGAGGGGCATCAGTGTAATGGTACTTGTGATAATGAAACAGAATTTTCAATTTGTTTCTCATAATTAGGGCAGACAAATTTTGCTCTACCATCACATTGAAACCTTGTGCAGCACAGTAATTTCTGCAGATAATAAAAGTAACCCGTGGGCCCAAATAATGTTGTTTGTAATGAGTACCATGTGCCATGTTCTAAAGAAGTAATGCTTGCAAAGGCACACATTTACTACGGAAGCAAATGAAAGAAAGTAGAATCTAAGAATACGCCCAATTCAACAATATTGTTAGAGTAACCTAGAAAAAATATGTACATTTTATGTATAACATAAAGGGAAAGAGTCTTCTGAAAAGGGTGGGACATGTTGTCCATCATAAATGACAGCTTGGCAATGATGGTTGTGTCCTGTTCACAGGGTGCAGAGGGCAGCCCAGGACAGAGCTGAACTTCTTCACCAGTCTGTTCAGTCTCACTCTCCTTTGTCTGGTCCACCCACAGAGGTGAATTCCTTCCACTGTGGTGTTCGTGTTCAGCTTCAGCTTCATTAGCTATGTCTTGGTCAATAGCAAGATGGAACTCTGTGGGTAGTCCTTCTGGTGCTGAGTTACCACTGTTAGCTTGACCATCTTATTTGAGATAGATCTTGCATTCACCGTTGTGATGGATGGAAGGACGGGTCAATATAGTCTCTTGCTAGCTCACACCACAGCACAAGCATGTCTTCCTTGCATCCTTCTAATCAGCTTGCAGGGAACATCGGGCCAAACACTACTTAGCATTGACATGCTACAGGCTCCTAACAGTTATTTCAGAGTGTAAACAATGTGATCATGGTTACACGTAGGACAGATAGACTAACCAAGGAACAAATATAGAAAAAACACAGTTACAAACGCATCCAGATTGGTGTCCATGACCAACAAAGAGCCATAAAATGCTAAAATGACTAAAAGATAAGATAAGAGTAGAATAAAAAGGTAGGGGAAGTGGAGC
Organism: Thalassoma bifasciatum; assembly: GCA_008086565.1. NCBI lineage: Eukaryota > Metazoa > Chordata > Actinopteri > Labriformes > Labridae > Thalassoma > Thalassoma bifasciatum. The sequence goes on along the minus strand of RPOG01000113.1, from coordinate 676,999 downwards.
TGCTACGACAAGGGACCACTTAGCAACAAGAAAAACTGGTAAAATCCTGTAATTTTAAGCTATTACTGTTTTTTTGTTTGTCTAAAAAGCATATCCTCTCCACCTAACAGTTAAAACTTTAATTATATTTGAAATGTTTTGACTTGCTCGGCTGGAGTGAACTCTGAAGTCACTTTATCACTAAGGTCCATGAATCTTTAATATATTCAAACTAGCCTGAATTGGGTTTCCAGCTGCACAAAGGCCACCATAAAAGAATCAGTCTGTCATATACCCCACCTGTGCACAAAATCTATTTTAGGGTGGAATTTCCCTTTAAGCAGGACCTATCAGTCATGTACCAGTGAGGTATCCCCCCTTCATCCTCTGTTGTGGTTTCTCTGAGTGAGATGAAGGCTATTGCTGTGACACTGGGAGGTAGGCGATCTCTTAAATGCTCCCTCTCTGTGTCTGATCTCTTTGTTCCATAGACACTGGCACACGCGCACAGGGATACATGCAAGTACCTGCAAGAACACACACTCCCACACTCTTTTTAACACGCACACACACAAACACACACACACAGGCCCGTGTGGTTTGTTGATCCATGTAACAGAATACTCTTTATGTCATACCGACAATAAAAGCCCAGCCCTCCAGATGTCTGGTGTGTGTGTCATTGTGCTGGGCAGATCACCTGAATGAATGCCCACTCACTTCAACAGACAGAACACACACACACACACACACACACACACACACACACACACACACACACACACACACACACACACACTCAAAATCTCACTTACACGCATTCAACACAGGATATGATCATGTCAGTGTTGGAGAGGCAGTGAGGTACAGCAGTGGTTGCCTCATACAAAGAGGAATGCTATTCCTAAGACATCTGGTGCAGGTAGAGATGTAACTGTGATAGTTACGTCATGGTGCAGGTGATGTAAATGGGGGATTTGTACACCTCATGTTTCACACTATTCAGCACACAATTACATGCATTGTCTCATGCCTTCTGAGTAACAAACACTGTGGTAACCTAATAACATGCAAGAGTAGATGGATTCTTTGATGTCTGAATTGAGTGGTTGAAAAAACAACAGTCACTGAAAATATAAACAGAAAGACAAACACCTATTATACAAATTCAGAAAACACATTTTAAAATAATTCAAACATTTATCTTATTTTCTCTGATGGTTATGGCTTACAGTTAAGATAAGATATTCCCATATTTTCCCCCCAATGGGTAAATCCAAAGAGTTACAGAAGCAAATAAGAGAGTACAAAGGGCAAATCATTACAAAAAGAAGATATTTATACTTTGATATCATGCATAGCATGAAGGGTAAGAAATCTACTGAAAGTGGTGTTGTTTATAGTTATTACAATTTCCTATTCAAAAGTTTGACCACAGTTGAAAGAAAAGACTTGATATATCAAGGTGAGAAACCAAGGGTGAAGATGCCGGTCAGTGAATGAGAAGACACAAACCCCCAAATTCAATATCTGATAAATTGAAAACACTGTGAAAAAGTTTTATATTTTAACTATTGGTGTCAGAATCTAATCATCTTATTAACTAGAAGCACCTGCAAAGATTCTGTGAGTCTTGAAATGATAAGAGCACATTTGTTGCAGTTATAGACATTTTTTTGTGATTTGCATCCTAAATTACATTAGGAAAAACCCAGAAAGTCTGTCATTCTGCTTCAAAAATACTTTTCAATTCATCCTTTTTCCTGCAGACATCCCTGATCATTCCCTGACCATTACCTCTTGCCGCTTGGAGCCAGACAAAGACAGTCTGTGCTTAGGAGTCACTGCCTACTTGTAGCCAAAGACTTCCCTGGGAGGTCCCTGGTTTGCAGAATACATACTTGGAAAAGATTGTATATGTATGTACATGCACATATTAATGTGCACTTACGCTCTCGCCTACAGCATAGGGCAGGTTTGAACACCGTGGTAGCAGTGAAGCCTTGGCACTCCCTGTTGACATGTACAAATCTGTCCTGATCGCCGATTCTCCATTTAATCTGCACCTGATCACCTCTTTCTGTCACTTCAAAAGGAGAAGGGTGGTGTCCTCCTGTAATTTCCTTCTATAATTTAATACCTGTGGTTAATGAAGCAATTTGAGTTAAACTGGATGGGCTGGGAATGGCATTCGCAAGTTTTTATTATCAGAGGATGATGGTATGGCCGGCACATGAAACAGAAGTTGTGAGCTCCAGTCACACCTGTAAGAAGCAGAAGGTGAAAGTTAAGGCTACATTCTTCATACTCTTCCCTTTAGTTAAACACGTGGAATGTACTGTAGTTGGTCTGCATGTGCAAAAAGAGGGGGACATTGTGTGTTTTTCAGTGTAGCAATTAGTGGGACAGACAGGATCATTATTGGTTAAATACCATGCTTGTTTCTGATGGCACACACCAAAGCGAAAGCACTGCTTGTGTCTCATTGGGGAAAAAAAGTAAAACTTATGTGCATTTCCACATTTTGCAGACTATAATTCTCATGTCTAATGTTTATTCCAAGCATTTTGCAGTATTTACACACACAGTTCCGTATTACTGTAAACAACTCTTCCTCTGTTTGTGTGAGTGTATTTGAGCATGACAGATTTGAGGATATGAGGCTATGTGATCAAGTCAGTAAGTAGTACCTCCGTAGTCTGCAGACAGGGTTGCCTTGCAAGATCATGAAGGAACAAAGTGGGATGGACAGAAAGGATAGGAGGAGGGAAGAATGTGTGGAATGATGGGTGAGCTCAGCCTGGCAGGTCTGTACAGAGACAGCATGCGCAGTGAACTCTAAATAAGGTAGTAGAAATGGCCTCAGGACACATCTTTGCCCCTGCCTCTGCACAAAGAACTTGCTACTGATTAACCTACATCTAATCAACCCGCACACCCATTCTCTGACACTGTCTCCATCTGTTAATTCCTGGTTTTCAATTTCACAAAGTAAATCGTGTGAGGTATCTGTCTACACAAATTCATGAAGTAATGGAAGAAAAGTTGAGTCAGAAACTTCTTGTGTGCACTTTCTTTGCTTTGAAACAAAATAATGACAGTAGCTTAAAGGCTCTTGGGATACAATAGGCTCAAAAGAGGTGTAGTGTGAGTGACACATGAGCAAAGCAGCTTCAGTGTCAAGGTTATGGATCCCTGCACTGTTTGTAAACAATGATACGTGAGGGTGTGTCTACATTTTGGCAACTGAAATGCAGTGAGCTGTTTTTCAAGCTATGGGAGGGGAGTTAATAGTGAGGCAAACTGACATTTAAGGATGGATAAGGCTTCATGAACACAAGTGCATTTTCTGTGGTCATACTGTACAGATTGGTTGGTTTAAGATGGCTTATACTTATAGAAAAAACATTAGGAATGAGCAAACTGAAACTTCTCAGAGATGTACTTAAAAGGCATATTGTTCTCATATAATAATGATTAAGATATCACAAGGAAACATTTGTGAGGAAATTACTTACATGGTCTTTGTGACATCACCCATTTCTTCCTGTTACAAAGTTTTAGAGCCAATTTCTTGAATCAGCTCTATGGAAACAGTGTGCCCACAATAACTCTAACTTCCAAGGTCAGTCTGAAGCGGACACTTGACAAACTGTATTTTTGTTTATCACTTCTGTATTTCCTTCGTCTCTGGAGCTAGAGTGTGCTGCTTAGACCCAAGACATTAGGATGACACTTAAAACATCCAACCCACTATCTACTGCTGCCAACAAGCACATTATTTACTGAAACCTGTCTGTGAACAATAAAACACTGATTGCTTCATACGAAGTAAACAGAAAATCAAAGTGTAGATACTCTTTCAGGAGTGTTTCAATTTATACAAGTTTGATGTCTTTTGGGAAAAAACAAAGACAGACAGATGTTGCAGTCTAATAATGTGGCAATAAGTGGTTGATAAAATTCAACTGGCTCATTTTAGCAAACAATAAAAAAAGTGAATTGTATTTGTAATGCTTAGTAACCAAGTGGCACAATGCAATTTGATAAATAGAGATGAGATGAAAGATGCTATTTTTTAAATGTCCACAATTAAACACCAGAAAATACTTGGGAACCACTCCATTAACGTAACAGTGCATAAAATGACCCTATCTACAAAGTTTATCAAGTGGCTGTAACTCTGTTTATCTCCAGATTTGCTTTACAGCCTTTGATCCACAACAGGTCACAAGCCATCCAAAACATTACAAGACTACAAATGAGGAATTACCCACAAATGAAGTCATTCGGCTAACCACTAGTTTTCAGATCTGTCCATACAACCATACACACCCTTTCTCAAAGGCTCAAATGGTGGTCCACTGGAAGACCGTGGGTTGCAGTCTATCATGCATAAGTAGAAGTCGAGAGGAAGGTAGGAGGTGGAAGAGAGAGGGGACATAAAACATCCCCAATGAAAAGCTTAAGATTACAGAGAACGCTTGTACCTCGTTTCATTAATAATGCCAAAATTACTAATTATACTGTCTAAGAAGTTTTAAGGCTCAGTTGATTATGGAGCAATTTAACTTGTTTTCTGATCAAAGAAGGACACCAGGCGGGGTCATAAACACTGAGGTATATAAGCAGGAAGGGGAAAAAAGACAGAGAAAAACACAAGACTTACAACATCAAATATGTTTAAAATGAGGCAATAAATGAAAAGGACAAATTAGTCAGTAAATTCAAAGACATGAAGATGGTGCTGGTAGTTTAAAGCCACCAAGAATTAAGAATGTTTACAGAGACGTGGACTTCAAAGTGAAGGTAAAAAAAGTAGTAGTTTTCAGTTCTTCCGGTAGCTTTTATTATTTTTTATTTATTTATTTCCAAAGAGGTTTCTTTTTTAATGGTGGCTGGAACCTCAGACTACTTCTTAGTGTTTTAGCAGTGCATCAATTCCAATGGATTTGTATGGTTCTGTGTAATGATTGTGTTGTTGTGTGACTAAATGTCAAAGTGGATGTCATCACCATATTGCTGCAAAACAAATCTACCAACAGGTACAAATAAAGTAACCTAACCTAATATGGAGTGTCATATTGAGAGCACAAGAATAACAAAGCTGTTTGGGGGGGGTTCAGTTGTGTTAAAATTATTAGCCATTCTCATGGATTGTTGGGTAGTCTCAAAAGGCTTAGTCTCTGGGCCAAAAAATATCATCTACATGTGACATACTTCATGCTTCCCTTATTTTATTGTACTACAACTACATATTTCCAATTTCTCATAAGTGTCCTATTCATCAAGGCAGGCCTGCCCCAGAAAATCTTTAAAAAATACTGTAGTTTACATTTGTTTGTGCACTTGGTGTGATAGATGTTGGGGAGCTTTATACTGAACATGGCCTTGTGAGTGAGATCACTATAAATATTTGAAAAGCTGCTCGGGTGATCATTTCTGCGCCTGGCTTGGTTTTTTCCATCTGATGATTTCCATCTTGTCTGTTCCTTTGTCATCACAATAACAAAATAATGCAAAAAAAAAGTTGGTAACTGTCCTCAAAATGTTTTGCTCATACTTCTATGATCGTAAAGTGCACTGTTTGCACAAGCAGAGCTTACAGTTCTCCTTGGGAAAACTACTGGACCAGAGGGGTTAGCCGTCTTCCATATATAGCCCCTTTAGTGAGGAAATGTTTGACCTTCACTGATCAATATTTTAGGAAATTGCTCCTCGTGTCACTCCCCATCTCACAAGCTGACGAGGACGTGATCACAGCATGTGTGTAAGAGGCTCGAGTTAAAGTGAATCCATCAGCAGAAGGCCCACCATCTCGTTCCCTGTAAGGCTTTAAGAAAGTGGAACTCAAATCTTGTCGAGCAAGTGCCAGCTTAGGTCGAGCGGAACATGTTCCAAATGGTGTTAAAAGCATGTACTCGTTGGCCCCAGCTTTTAATAATTAATGAGAGAAAGCCCACAAAAATGATCCCTCTTTCCTCTTCGATTCTTCCCTGGTGGGGGAACGCATGAATAAGTAACACAGATCAAACTGCAGTGTTAGCGCAGATTAAGTATTTGTAAAGAAGCTGAAAGGGCTGTATACAAGAGAGGTCCTATGAGATAATGTGGATGTGCCTTGCATGTTCCCCATTCCTGTCACATTGAATTTTAATGTGGAGCAGAGCAATTCTACAAGGTATAAGAATGATGAATTAGTTATCAAAACACCAAACCTATCTTTAGCTGGGAACGGCTTGACAAAAGTTTTAAAAGGCTGTTATCATGAAGTTTAAAACTTCTCAGCAGCAAAGACATGAAAAAAAGTAGTCATTGAGTTGCTGGGGAATGTTCGTTAACATCTTATAAGTCAGTGAGCAAATCACTTCAGAACAGATAACCTTGAACCGATTCAACCTTAGTCTGCTTCAGCTAATTGGATTTACCTTAACACTTGTGTGGTCTTCTCTGATCAAGCCTGATGACAGTCATCTCTGCTGACATGGTAAGTCGAAAATGACAGTCAAACCTTTATTGTAACAGGCATTTTAAGCAGTTCATAATGGTCATGAGCAATCTATTAGGAGTAAGCCAGGCATTGGTCTCTTTTTTGCTTGATAGAACACTGGGCAGCTCAGTGTGTCTGTTTTCGAGAGTGATTTAAAAACTGACAACTTGTGAAAATCCTACAAAGCCAATAAATAGAACAACTAACAAGATGTACTGATTTCTGAAAAAAATAACAAATACGTTCATCGTTGATGAAATTGGTCACATACAATCTGTGTCTACCTCTTTCATTTCAGTTTCTTCTTGGAAAAAGCAGTGTTTAATATAGTATGCATCAGAAGAAATAAAGAAGATGAAGGAGCTTGGACTCAATAACCCAATCTAAAAAGTTAGCAGCAGGAAGGTGACTGAGGACACGCCAACACCTGTGGCTTCTACAGCTCCTATGAGAAAAAGAGTTGCCTAAGTGGATGTGTTTCAAAGCATCAGGACCAAAGCCTTGTGGACAATGATGGGGTGATATAACAACTTAAAAAGTGAAAATGAACATGTTTACCATCTTCTTGAGAGAAAAATCGAAAACTTAGAGTCAACCTTGAAGCAACTTTGCTGACAGCAAATCCTGCTCCGATAAACTATATCCCCTATGTGGACACAAGGCAAACAAGAACACACACAAAAGGAAATAAGAGGAGTAGGGAAGGGAAACAACTTACAGTCCATCCAGTCTTCTCATCATTTTGCTTTTTGGAATGGCAAAAGCTGACAACCATGACCTCTGGACACCTACTGACATTATGGCTTTAATACTGTAACTCACAGACAATATGAGACTTTCTTTGGTCCAGCTGCTTTGGTGTAGTGTAAAGATTTGATAAGGGAATCATTAAGCATAGAGGTTAATGATGTTGATGGGTTGAACCATTTCTCATCAATTATTTACAGAATCTAGTTCATAGTACCAATCCCTTCTCCCTATGCAGTTTGAGCTACAACTTGGTTTTCATCTGTGAAATAAATGTTTATCTCCACTGTAAAGCCTGACTTTTATCAAAAGACCCAATAAAAGTTGGGTTGCCTATGGAGCCAAACTCAAGCAGCCACTTGATAAACTGCAGTTCTTGGCAATCCCACAGTATCTTCAACTCTAGCCTGAGGTTACCATTAGCTCAGTGAGAAAAAAGAACATATTGATCAGTCACACCCTGACGTCACAGATGATTCTGTGGATTATACTACTTGTCTTCTTTCTTCTTCTGATGTTTTGCATGACTTGCCGGGTGGCTACATGTCCTGCAGCATGTTTGATTTACTGTTAAAATCCAGTATTTCCAATGTTCCTATTCCTTGGTTTGCTTGCAGGAACTGGTCCTGAACATTTATTCCTTCCAATCCAGCCTTGAGGGTTGAAGGCGTAAATAACATTTATCCCTCATCAAGCTTGTAGCAGCTAGCCGACTGGCTGTCTTTTCATCTTTAGCTGACTACATCTTTCCATCCTGTACATAATAAAGCTTGCTTGCTCATACTGTAATTTCAGTTGACACAATCGAACTTAACACCTTTTGTTCATCCTTTTTTAGAATGAGGGCTAACTAAATGATAAAACTCCCCTTTCCTAAAGTTTCTTTTTGTTTTAAGTATGAAAAGAGGCATAAGCAGAGATGAACTATTTTGGGTATTTAGATTAATGCTCAAATGCATACACAAAATGTCAAGATAGTTACATGCAATTGCTCACACAGCCAATGGGTTGTAATGTGCAAAAAAGCAAGATATCTTCTCCTTCTGCTGTTTGCAGCACACACACTTAAAACTGACAAGCCTAGGAATTAAATAAACAATGATCATAGTTTGCAAGTTGTGGTCTTCTTGCAATATTTATGTCTTTAATTTGGCTGTTTTAATAAAGATAATTGAGTTATTTAAACAGCTTTTAATAATCACCTCTGACACCAGTAATTAAGAAATCAAGGTGAAGATTTAAGGCAATGCCTGTAGATAGTCTTTCGCTCTGTGCCAAAATGGCAATCTTGTTTATTCTTAGAAAAACCTTTCATACTCAGAACAAAAAAGTGTTTTTTTTTTTCCAATGAAGGAAATGATCAAGAATGTTTTGATTTTCCATTTTTGAAACCCAATTTTTTGATGTTGATTTGAAGGTAATGCATCGGTTTATGAAGGGCAAGGGTAGGGACATATGTCACTACCAGTTATTTGCGTGTATGGTGACTGTCCATATAGGCGCCATTGCAAAACAACCTGACCTTGCTCGTGAAAACATTACAGAATGTTTAACAAGTGGTGCGGACCTGCTAAGTCATGCCTATGGGATCACAACATAATAAATCTCATTCACCAGCATGGTGTTGTTTCAGCTCAAACCCGAAATCACTTTGGGACCTGCTCCCTATCAAAATAACAGCCACTGTTCAAATAAACTCAACACACAAGTCCAGGCCTGGGCTTTCTTTTCAGGCAAGAGCCATTCTCATGAAAATTGTTTTTTTTTCTCTTTTCCTTTCTAGTAATCTGACATTAAACAAGCTTTTATTGTAAATGTTGTTATCTATTTAACTCCTGAATGGCTACATGATTATTTGGCATTTATTTCTTTCCACGCAAGATGAAATCATTGAAACAGAACATGTTCTTTGACTTCTGTTTAACTATTCTTTTTATTTTACAATTTCAATAATTAGCTGCCCTTGTTTCAGGATCTAGTGAAGGCCTTGGATGACAGGCTGTGGCAGATATCTCAAGTTGCCGTTGACACACAAATGCATGCACAGGAACACTTTGCCATGAAGACCAACACATGCCTCCAGAAACAATTACATACATGCAAGAGTTGTGACCACAAAACACATCCACACATAAACAATTAATGTATGTACAGAGGGAGATGAAGACTATGTTCGTCTAAATCAGTACACTGAAAGATGCGCTACCATTTCTTAGTTTAACTTAAAGCTAGAACTTCAAAGAGGGACCTTGGAGAACTCAAGGAAGTGTTTCCTTTTTTTTCCCTCCTGAATGTGAGCAGTATGTTTGGATAAGAATAGAACCACACGGCTCTGAAATAGCACCTTTTAACTGCACATCTGTTTACTTTGAAAGTGTATCTCTTGCATTCTTACACTTGACTTGGTGACTTCACCGCTTCCCTCGGGGCGTAGAATATATAAGTGAGTCAGGACGCTCAACAGGATTTCTCGCTGCACGCAAGCAGCAACTGGTAAGGGAGGGTTTACACTTGACCAAAGTCTTTCAGTCTTACCTGGTCTGACTGTACTTTGAGGTTCTCAAAATTTAGGCTATGTTAAGGCATAAGTAATTGATGTAATGACATCATGCTGGAAGCCCACATTTCTAGCATCTTTTTTTTTTCTTTTGCCGAAGTTAAAAAACGGCTTTCTCAAACTTCCACCTCAGGAGATGTTTTATCTGCAGAGCCTGACAGATTTTTTTCCTGACAGCTATTCCCACCTTGCATGGAGGATATCATCTAAATAAAAAGGGGAACACACAGTTACAAACTTGCGTTAAATAATGTATGTTGATTATGTCATCATGGTTATCTCTGTAGGACTCACTGACTACAAAGACTTAAAAAAAGAGGTGTTGGGTTTGAAACTGATGAGCATTTACAAGGCAGTGAAATCCAAGCAGCATAATGCTGACTTAATATGCATTTTGGACGGTGTAACAAGATGCAAAGAGGAGGAATTGAAGCTTTTAGCCCCTGCGCTAACAGATTTACAGTGCGCCTATCAGAACTAATAAAAGCCCACGTGCATTGTGTGGAGTAAGAGTAACTTACTAGTCAAAACCAAACTATTTTTGAACTTTTCTCCTTGTTTATTTTCATGTATATGTATGTTTGGTACAGTGCTTCAACCAGTGACATTAAAGGAACCACAGTTTTTGACCCTTTTGCTCCAACTTCCTAACTTTTCAACATACAAAATAAAAGCTTAATTATGTTTCAGTCAGTGCTAATTCTTGTCGACATACATTAACAAATGCAATGGCCATTGAACTATGATAATTGGGACCATTAAAATAAAATTTTACTGATTAATTTGGTAAAACTTTATTTGAAGGGGTATGAATATGACTGGCATGACACTGTCATAGACATGCATGTTTGTGAATGTTGTCATTAAGTGTCAGTCAGTCAATTATATCAGCTTTGATGCAAAGTTGACATTGTTTGGGGATATCTTTGTCATGAAAACCTGACATTTACAAAGACAACGTAACCTTCCACTGTCTATACATATTAATTATTAGCTTTGTGGCTAAGATATACATGTTCATTAAAGAAGTTAGCTTTATTTTTCCTTTCAAGATGAAACATGTTATAATAATTTGAATATATTTATGTTCATGGTATGGAAACCTGAAGAAACAAATGTCCTCTAGAGTATTTTTTTTACTGCAAATATGAATGCATGAGCTCACTGTTTATCACTGACTAAAAGTGTACTGATGGCAGCTTACCATAAGAAAAACACACAGAACATTTCTCTTACCAAAGACTCTGCTTTCATGTATTTTATTATTCATCACATTGAATCCCCCTTTCATCATTATGGCCTTTCTTTGTTGTCTTACAAATATTAAGTTATCCACAAAAATAAAATTTAGATTATAACCATATTAAAACATAAAAATACATACATACATACATAACATTTATGACATGAAAAATGCATATTGCTGATAGCTCCCAGAGTTTTCCTGGACACAATTCTGTATGTGCAAACTACTTATCAGAATCAAAATATTGTGTTACACCAGAAACACAGTTCCAGATTTATTTCACCTCTGCTTTCAACACAAAAACATCTGCTTGAAATAAATAACTCTGTCTAATAAGGAGCCTCATTCTTAAAAGTTACTTGAGATCAGATTTGACCTTCAAAGTGTGCATAGGCAGAAATCCATATAGATTTTTATTTAAATACTTTTACTTGACACCAGAATATCCCTATTTGAAATGTTAAAGGAGTGTGAAGAAGTGTCTTGATACATCACAAGAAGCTTACAGTGCCACACACAGCACATTGCATCACGAAAGGAAACACTTTGATATTAGTTTAGGATGTTTGGACTGTGAGGAACTGAAGCTTGTTCATGTGCACTCCATTTCCAGAGGCACTTTCAATGTATCAATGGAATATGTGCAACATTCATCAGTATTATTTACACTGCTATTCAGATTACGCCGAAGATGAAATGTTCTTTTTCTTTTTTTTTTACTAATGGGATACTGTGCATTGTACTTTGACAATCCTCTTACACTGCACACCACAAACAACACACAGAACAATTTGATAAAATAACTCAGCACAATGCATCTGCACGAGCACAACACTTGTCACAATGGTTTTCAACAGCAATTTTTAAATGGAGTCACATAATTAAACTTACCGTGTTCTAACTCTATTGGAAGCTGATTTTGGTGGATTTGTTTCAACACTGTTTTACTCTGATGAAGGATATATTCACTGTTGTAAACATCTCACATGAGGGACCAACACAAGGGTTAATGATATCAACCATGAAAAGGTACACACTTTCAAGGTAACCATCGAGCCTGCATGAGAACATGATTTTCAACCCCAGTTTGCATATTTATCCAACATGTGATCAATTATCAGGCAGGGTTGCACATTACACACATGAAAACAATATATTATCTGTTTTCAATCCCATTTACACCACAAAAACTGAAATGAAAGCAAGTGTTAATGTCTTATTTTTAGTAAAAAGAAAACTATCATTAGACTTTATATGAGTCCCATTCATCTGACAAGTACCTGTTTAGTTTTTCATCTTAAGACATTCTCATTTCAAGAAGCCTTTTTCCTCTTTATGTACAATTTGGATATTTTCATCTGTCATTTGATATCTTGAAAAAAATGCATTTTCTGGTCTTGTCAGGTGCTTGTGGCTCATATTAAGTTGAATATACAACTTTTACTTAAAGTAAGACATAAACACTTGGTTGGATTTCAGTTTTTGCAGTATGGGCTAAACAGCCCTCAGTGTTTCTTTCTAAGTGCAATATCATAATTGCTAAAACATTAACTATTCTGAGCCAGCACTGGAAAAACTCTGGATTTTAAGGTTATTCCTGGGCTTTGCTGTTTTAAATACACCTTGTGATGTGTGTAATTATGATCTCTGTAAGTAATAAATAGGGAACATGGAAAACACTGTATAGCATGGCTGTGTTTATAAGACATCATATAGTTCATGTAGGGACAAATGTAAATCTGAGGATAGATGATATGAAAAAAATGGATGTGTTCATCATTTTTTTTTAAGTTTCATGAGAGGCATCAGTCTTTCCAATGTATATATTACTATTGCAATGAAGCAATATCATTTCTCTGCATGCAATCACCTCCTTACTCTCAAGTTCCTCTTTGCTCACCTGAATGGCATGCAGCGAAACATCATGCAGCATATGCTAATGAAGCAACAATAACTGGTGAAGTACAGAGCCAAAATGTCCTTTCAGACATTTACCAGATAAACCTTGTCCCTTTTTCCTACAGGGAGGCATTAAAGATATCCATGCTCTTGCACTTACCACAGCTTTAGACATATGCGGCATGTGCACATGCATTCAGCCGTGACCTTCTATTTCTCTGCTGGTTCAACTGCCTCACACTCCTGGAGAACAGCAGTCCACTGCAAAAAGGTACGGGGCACATGTATTACAGTCATATTCCCCTTCCATATTAGAAGTCTTTATTTTAAAATGTCTTTCTCTTTGTTCTTTTGTGTTTGGTCTCTTAATGTGTGTTTCTTCATTTACAGACACTGACCCACTCTGTTATTCGGCACTCTTCACACACTACATAGCAGCACCAGTGGAACTTGCAGTTGCAGCGTTCACTTCGTGTCTGCTGCAGGATGTTATGGCCTCTACCACAGCACAGGCTCTCACAGTTGTCCATGCCAGGGCTGGTCTTGTTACAAATCCGGCCCTGCGTGCCGGCTGAATCCGACCCCAGGTCCCGCTCACAGAAATCTGGTGACTTTTCAAAGTAGACCAGTTCATTGATGCTCGGCCGCCGCCGGTGCGAGTGATGATGGTGATTGTGGTGATTGTTCTGATGATGGTGATGATGATGGTGGTGGTTGTGGTGGTTGTGATGGTTGTGGTGGTTGTTGTTGTTGTGGGAGTGGTCGAGCTGCCCGGTGTTTCGGTTGTGAGCCTTGATGAGTGTGGCGATGTGGAAGCGCTCTTTGAGGATTGAGCCCACCACCCGGAACTCTGGGGTGACCTGCCAGCAGGTCTTCAGCTGGCAGCTCCCGGACGTCCCATGGCACTTGCATTTCCTTCTCATGTGGTCCAGTACCACCTGCAGGAAGCAAAGATTGAAGACAGACAAAAAGAGAGAGTGGGATAGATTGAGGAAGTGAGAGGCGGGAGGGCAGAAAGGTAATGAGAAAGATTAATGACTGTGTGGAAAAATGGTTACATTACAGTTCAATATAAACAGGTAGGGGGGTGTTCTAGACTACATGCCATTTGTCATTGTGGCTTCAGTTTTTTTGTTTGCTCCTCTGTATGGTAATTTACACCGTATGCTCTGAGGGGGGTCCCACATTTTACCAGACAGGTGGTCTAAGTCTGGGAATGTTGTCAAACATACTGATATCAAATAACACACATGGATGCAGGCATTATCCAAACAGAGGGCTGTGTCATTACTCACCTGGTGAATATTACCCCCATGGTATCAGATAAAAATACAAGGATATGAAACTATTTACATTACTAGCTTTTAATGGTTCATGATATGAAACGAAGAAATAAAAAATGACAAAAAATGATTAAAAAGAGAAAAATTGGGCTTGGACAGCCAAAACCAAGCATAGGAAACTAAAAGATGAAGCACTACAGGCTGGGATATAGAACAATGAGGGTTTTATTTTTGCATCGAAGTAAATTGAGCAGTCATGCATTCATTTGAGGTCAAATTTGTCCCCTTTCAATGTCAAGGAACTTTGTTAAAGAGTGTCTAACACCATTACAGTGACATGCAGTCTCAGTGAAATAATAATTAACACCTGCTGAGTAACACTGGCAACATTGGATGAGTGCTTAGTTCATACAATTACAGTTATTCATCAGCCCTCTGGTTGTCACCAGTGTTATTCATTAATTATTTAAATAACACATCACTATTGTTATCACTAATTCTGAAATGCCCATCAATTTTGTGTAAACTGTACAACCACCCATCGGTAGCTGGAACATCTGTTTTCATGCTCGAGCTGGAAAGGTATGGATTGGTACCAGATGGTTAGTTTGTTTCTCAAAGTAAAGCTCAATGCACTTTTTATGTAGAACAGCAGCTTGTTAAAATTAAATTAGAGTAACACACAGCCACTAAAACTATTTTTTCTGTTCAAGACTGAAATAAAAAAAATAACTAATTTCTTAAATTGGGGTAAAAAGTAAATGTGAGGCAGAGTGCACATGAGTGAAGTGAGTGAGAGGGGTGTACGTACAGAGGAGAAACTGAAACTGAAGTATCAATCCCATCACACACGTTTTGATCAATACTGATACCAATGTTGGTATCGTTACATTGATATTTTAAATTGATCCAGCCACCACTATTAAACTGGCACATAACTACGAGACCAGTGCAATGATTAACCTGCATGTGGACAGAGAGTGATAGTCCTAGCTCTGCTAACATTCGGCAATGTGACATCATTAACCCACAGCCCTGATCCCAAGATTGGTCGCGATACAAATTTCTGTTGGAACAACTCAGAAGTTTCGCTGCTTGGAAATATCTGAGGTTTTCAGAAGCTTAACCTCAGCATGTGTGTGCCACACTACCTGCATCAAGATGGTCTGGGATGTCAGTGCAAGTGTTTGGTAACTGGATGAACTTTATCACTTGAAGGAGGATGTTTTTCTATAAACACTGAAGTTTGTATCACATCTGTCTTCTGTCAAACTTTTCCTCATTCAGCTTATCATTGTGATATACAAAAAGATCTAAGCTCCATCAGGATCAGAGCAAAAGCACGTGTCAGTGCTACAGAGAGTGGAGACACTGGTGCCCCATTTCCACAATCAGACAGAAAACAGGAGAAAACTGCAGGAGCCACTGAGGCATATTTGACCAGCAATTTCATCTATGTGATGCACTTTGTGGTTTGAACCCTGAGATAAAACAGTTCTTTATCTAATTAGCTGCAGAAACATGTACCTGATGAATTCAAGAGTTAAAAAGGCATGTGAGACAAAACTACCCACAAGTATAAATAAAACTGCATTCAGACATGTATGTATCACATACTATAATCCCTGTCCTATCTCTGTGTCCTCATTGACTTTGTGTATGCAGGTGTTTGTATCAGTGTGTGTGTGTGTGTTTGTGTGTGTGTGTGTATTATCAGTCATCACCTGCCCTAAACTTTAGGATCCAATTACCAACAGGAACGGTACACCAGGCCACCCAGAGCAATGACAGATGCTGCTGCTTTTGCAACCCCTATCAACACACAGACATACACACACATGCTGGACACTTGCACGGTTAAACACATTCCACACATGTGCTAGCAATAATGCTAATCTCCACAAACACCCACTTATTCGGTGTCACCCACGCTGACTGAGACATTAAAAGGTTTGACCAGTTTAAGGATAGGGGTTGATTTAAGCATGGGTGGTGCATGTCTGTTTATGTGAACACATACAGCATGTATTCTAAAATGTTGGTACTTATATGTACACATGGGCTGCATAAAGGTTTTTAAGTGTAAAAGTAATCCCACAGATCTCACTTAAATTCAGAAAAGGTACCTCTCCCAAGAAGAGCATCGAGTACTGTCCTTGTTACGAAATCACAGACTCCATCCATTATTTACCTGGGATCTCGTTCATTAAAAAATCAGCAGTAGGAACAGGATAGAGGGGAAAAAATAGAGACGCGAGGGATCTCTCATGTACTTATTGAGAATGACAATCCAGTTTTTAACTTTCTAAAAGTAAATGTTAATTTGGATTGATGCCAAAAATGGATTCCTTCACTTTTCCTGTTCTTCATTTTTTTTCTAAATGTATCCTCAAAAAAGAGCAAGAACAAGTTGTTGAATACCCTGGTGAGTTTGGTTTGCGTGCTCTAAGGCTCTCCTTCAGGCTGTGCAGTGGAGTTTCACAATTGAGCTAACCATGCAGAGTAAAGAGGAGGGGGGGAACATGTTTCCTTGTTCTGGGGCATGAATGAGCAGAAGGGTGGACGAGGGAATGAAATAGAGATAAACTGAGCCACTTGACTCATCTGCTTGGAATGAATAAGTGAAAAAGAGCAGCAAATGATAACACTTGTGTTTGCCAAAGTTAATAGGGATCAGTCAGGGTCTAAAAAAAGAGTAATGACAAAAAAGTCATGTTGCTATTACAAAACCCTTGGAGGGATGATGATGAATTCATATTGAAATCATGCAATAATTAGGAAAAGGCATTCATCATTTCATTATTAGTGTTTACAGACATAATTGAAGATTTTCACGTTAGTGATAATGAGAAGGCTGAAAGTCTGAGACAGAGTTCAAACTGCAGTGCTTGTTCTGTTTTTACATAGGGGCAGCTGTAACCCCAGGATCACAAATGCGCTGGCCTTAAACACACAGCAAAGTCTGTAATCATAAAACTCTCCAACCCACTTAAACCTTAGACACACAAACTGACCTAGGAGTCATGACTGCATCCACATTACTGTCGTTTGAAGGTTCATTCCCAGCAGGATAGGGGTTTCAAAGGATGGTGGCACAACAGCAGCTGTCAAGTGTTAGTTTGAAGAAATTAGCCTCAGTTATTTTATTGAGGGAAAAGTGAAAGACAAATTGCAGACAGAAGCTATGAACTACAAGAACATGTATCCTATATTTCCTTGTGTGCGTCCAAGAGTAGTAGGAGCTCTGAAACTGTTGCTTTCCACTACTTGCTTGGATTTGGCAAGGCCTATGTAGGAGCAAATATTTCGGGAAAGTCAGGATTTACTGTCTATATAGTCTGTTCTTTCAGAGACCCAAAACACAAGAGCAGAAGTGAAAGATTTAAATTGGATACCATGTATTTCTGCATCAACATATGATCAATTTTTGGAGTGAAAAAATATAGATAGAAAACTATTACTAATAAAGCAAGGTATATTGAAAAAACAGATCTCTCTTCTCACTTCTGAACTGTGTTGACTGGCGTGATGTTGTCGTGATTGTGCTGCAATCCTGCCTGACCTGATGAGGAAGCTGAGAAATAGCATTTAGAAACAACCTATTTTAGCGCCGATAATCTCATTTTAAGTTGTGGACTATGATCAGGAATAAATCTAGAAGTGAGACTTTTTCAAAATCACTTGGAAAGTCCTCAAAGGTACATGGAATACTGATTTTTTTCCCACTAAGTCTAAGCAAGGCCTAGGTTTTTGCTTATGGGTTCTTCATAAAATGTTTTTCTACACTTGGCATTTGAATGTGACTTATATGGGATCAGATGATGAATCTTTTCTCAACAGTAAAGAGAACTCAGTTTTGAGTTTTTGCAATGTATAAGCAGTGATGATAAAAAGAGCATCCGCAAGGACAGGCAAAAGATTTTCTACCTAAAATTGCAAGTACCTCCTGTTTATAACAGGGAGTAAACAACTTCAAGATCTTTGTGCTACTAGTTGATGCAAATAAGACAAACACGTTGACAAAAATTCAGTGGCTAGACATTTTTAGTGGTGAAGGCAAGTATAAAATTAAGCCCCCAAGTCACTTGATGCTTATGATTACGTTATCTGTGGTCAAAGGATGCAGACTCTGAGTATTGCATCTATTAAAACCAGACCCTGGTCACCAGTTGACAGGGTGCCTCTTTCAACTGAAACAATGGCTGCTTTCAAACTGTCATGATCCTATCAGAGTTAGAACTTTAACTTTAAGATTACTGACAGGTGACCAATCAACAGCCAGGCATGTTGAAAACACCAGTGCTAGAGTACATTTTTATCCTCTGGCTGAACATGCTGTGTTGTTAAAAGAGTGGGGGGTGGGACATTTTAAACAGTCTTTTGACATGAAGTGGGGAAGCTGTTTGCTCATGCTATGGAAGAAGTGGTCTGTCAGTATGATGATGATGTGGGTGACAAAATGTGCTGATCTTTCTGACAGAAGAGGAAGGAGGAACAGCAGCTTAAAACATATTGCACAAGGGAAGGAAAGGAGTAATTAAAGTCTGAAGATTTAACATTTACTGATCAAACATAATGAACTTCCTCCAGCCCTAAACCAAATTCCTTTGGCTGGATCTTCACAAATCCAGGCAGCTATAAGATCCTGTCTGCTAATGATGATCAGATAAAAGTTGGAGACGTTCTAATTTCCTCCTGTTCCGCCTATCTGTACCTGACGCCACAGCTGTGAGCAACAAAAAAGGGAGAGTCAACTGAGACAAGCTCTCCGTCTCCCCGAGCTCCGTGAGCTCTCCGTGTGTAAATGATATCCAAGTTGACTGCCGAATTAAATTCAAAGAACGGATGCTGTGATTTATTGCTGCCTTGTTCAATAGCCCTGCAGACATGCGAGGAAAAGATGGAGGAGGAGCTGAGGTGGAGAGCACTGTAAACATGAAGGTGAGGAAAGGTGAGAGGAAAGGAGGATGGAAGGAGGAGGAGATGAGTTTTAGATTATCTATTTCCTGCTCCTCCACCTCTTGGTACACAAAAGCATTTCTGTATTTCTCCAAGTGTGTGTGGGTGTTAGAATAATTCACCTGCATTCAACCGATACTCTATTTATGCTTATTCATCCCTCACATAGATTAGATTGGAATCAAGCCTCTGTCTTAGCTGTCATCAGATGTGATTGTCTTGGCAATGTCGGCAGGGAAATATACAAATATCGTCCATGTTACAAAACGTGGGTTGCCTCACACATGCTATAAAAAGCTTGCCTGGAGTGAACACTCACTTACTGTCAGATACATTAGTGCATATTCATGTGTCCAGAGACTCAGTAGTGGCCTGAAGTCTGGATTTAAGAGGAGTAAAATAGGTTACCATGTTAAACGAGAAAAAGAGCTGATGTTTTATTGATGAAATGTGTGACAGTTATGCAGTAGGAGCCCTGTTCCAGTCATGCAAGAACTTGCAGTGTAAGTTGGTCATGATCTGAAGTTATGTCTACAGAAATACGCGACTGGTTAACAGAAATGTTACCTGCCTATATGTGCTACAATGTTGACATGCGTTGCAAGTACACTTTAACGTAACTGCATCAAAGTCAACACTGGACCACAGTAAGAAACAAACATCTGGCAAGTTTTTATTGGCTGAGAGAGTGAGACAGAGGCGCCTATAAAATAACCCCAGACTGAGATCAAATACAACATGTTGGTGGCAGATTAAGACTGCAGGCTACAAATACAGTGGACCAGGGAAAAGTGCAGCAGACCATAGCAGATGACTGCGTATGGATTGAACCACAGATCAGAGCTTGTGTCTAGCCTTATGGTGAAATGGGTCTGAATGTTGTTATTAGTTGGTAAAGAAAAACTGATTTGGGACCTAGCAAAAATGAAAGAGCTCAAGTTACATTTGAGACATTTTGGGTGTTTTCACTTCAAAATATGAAATAACAAATACAGTTTAAGTAAACTGGATTTTCAACACATTTCTGAACAGCAAAGGAAGTAATTATACTGTAATGTTTTTAAAATTAACCTAATCTGTAATTCGTTGCAGTTTGCTGTGATCCATGACGGCCAAAGGTGAAGTGTTTCCACACTCCTGTCAGTTCTGTGTTACACATGACTCTGTCATCCTGACCAAATACCATGATTTGACTGACTCAATACTGACTCAGTTAGCTCATAATGAAGGAGTTGGTGATGACTTACAGAAAAGCTTGTTAGCAAGAGGAAAGTCCTATGACTTACAGGAGAATCCCACAGTCATAATAATGTGTCAAGTGTAAAGTGCTAGCCTGATTTTGTAAAAGGGTAAAATTCATTCACCAAACAAATAGTTTTCAAATGAAGTCTAACTATAGATGTAACCAGTTGAAGGCCAAATTTGATTGTGTTTTATTTTGTGATGTTCAGTGGACTTGATTTAATCAGTGACAAAACTATGTTTACATGCACACGTACAACATACTCCCATATTAATCTTAATAATGACAATATTCTGATGGTGTAGGAGTCACGTAAACACCTTATTCCAGTTATCATAACCCTATTATGCTAATTTTCTGATAATTGAAAACCCAAATAAAACCTCTATATATGCCTGTTTCAACCTGAGTATTGGATCATGTAATATGCTCCTTAGTTAGCAAGCCACTTAAAGGATTTGTTTACTTCTGCGCATGTTCAACATGGCGAGAAAGCATAATAAGCAATAATAAAGCAATAATATAAGAGTTGTATGTCATGTACTACAATGATGGGCAGAAGCTCGTAATAGTAAAACATAGACCCTTAAAGGTGGTGTATGCCACCGCTAAAAGTCAATATAATAGCAGCGGCTCAAACTCAGCCAGTTTAAAATTTATTTTGTGGACATGGAGGAAATTCTTGGGCAGAAAACAGAGCTGATGTGGGCTTTCAGCAACATGTGTAACCACAGGTGATTGAAAATTGTCATGGAATTAGGAGAATTCTAGTCACACTTTAGTGAAGAAGGGATACGAATATAACACAATGTCGTGCAAAAATGAGCATCTTGAACTACTTTGTGGAAGTGCCAATACAGTGCGTGCAAAAGAACACACCTAGATGATGCCTTGTCATGCCACCACTACTACTTCTGGTACGCTTCATTTGAAACATGCTGATTATCATGTAAACAGGAATATTCCAGTAGTTCAGTACTCTGCTTCGTTATATTGCCCAACAAGAAGATGGACCTCAATAGGAATATGGTGTGCATGTAAACCTCATTTTGTTTTTAAAAATCTTGAAATTAAGATACTGTTATGACCTGGAATGTGGCTCAAATTTAAGAATAATAATACAAATTTTACTACAAAGAAGAGATAATGACTTGCTAAGATTACAGTTTTTGCAGTGTAAGTGTCCTGTAAGCGACCCCTGTCTCTAACAAACAGCAGACTTGTCTGCACGCTGCCTTATGTTTGTCAGTTCAAAGAAAATCTACTAAAGGAGCTTTAAAGCCAAGCAGAAAGCCAAGGCAATATCAAAGCACACAAACAAATCCCACAGCAGCACATTAAGCCCAGACATCACTTTAAACAAATCAAACGCCTTGCTTCAAAAGAACAGTTAAGGGCAGGAGACAAATACGCATGCAGACATGAAAACACAATGATATGCAATTACTGAGAGTACACATTCTACAGCATACAGTAAGACGTGCATAAGCAGGAGTGTTTATGTACGTAGTATTTACTCCCTGTTACCGCTTTGTCCACAGCTCTCATTTAGAGACTCTAATAAAATGTTATTACCTACATAAGCACTTCCACCTGCTGACCGTTTACAATGAAACCTTCACCTCTGTGCATGTTTATGTGTCTGTGTGAGTGTGTGTGCCAAAGAGAAAAGTTGTAAGGCCAGTGTGGGTATGACTCAGTGTATGTGTACATGCGGTGCTGTGTGCAGAGTTTGTGGTGGGTCAGATCAAATGCTCTGTCAGGACTCAGGAATGCTCGCCACACCACTGATGATATGAAATGGCCTCTGAGGAGCACAGGAGTAACCCCCCATTAATGTAGCTATTTTTGATCAAACACTTTTCTTTCGTGTGGGTTCCTCTGAGTCAATTAATTTACTTGAATGGGCTCTCCAGAGCAGTTT
Organism: Thalassoma bifasciatum; assembly: GCA_008086565.1. Taxonomy (NCBI): domain Eukaryota; kingdom Metazoa; phylum Chordata; class Actinopteri; order Labriformes; family Labridae; genus Thalassoma; species Thalassoma bifasciatum. The sequence goes on along the minus strand of RPOG01000113.1, from coordinate 654,672 downwards.
ATCATAGCTCAGGGGTTAAATTAGGCATAAAAGGATCTTATGGGTTCTTGTATGGCTGCTTGGGATCAAATTAGAGAGGGTTGAGCTCCAGATTCATCATTGTTTTCACAGTTTTACAGTATTTTCAGTGCTTTGATGAAGCATTGTGCCTTGGGGCAACTGTGGCTCAGTGGTAAAGCCTCATAATCAGGGGACCAGCTGTTCAATCCCATCTGCACCCACATGGGGAAGTGTCCTTATGCAAGACACTGAACCCCAAGTTTCTCCTGTTGTTGGAAGTGATGTGAGAGTGTGTGTGAATGAGTGAATGTGACTAGCAGTTTGGAAAGCACTTTGAGTGGTCAGAAAGAGTAGTCCAATGACAGGAGTTCTGCAATCATTTGTAGTTTACCAGTCCTGTGGCTCTGTCACATTTGCAAGTCTCTCTCTTTGCAGCTGAGCATTAAATAAAACACATTACATCAGACGGAAAACACACAAGCGTATGAACCTGTTCTTGCGTAACAGCTGCAGATTAACTTCAAAAGAATACTCATCACCCTTAATAAATAAGCATCTCAAGGGTTTAAGTATTTAGTTGCTGTGTCTTTGGTTGTGAGGACCAAAACAAAACATTTGTCAAACGTTTGAGGGTGGTTAGTGAGTGGGTGAGGAGTCAAAGAGGATACTTTACTCAGATGATTGATAAACCAATCAATTACTAACCACGACTTAGACCTAGCATACATTTTGCCATCATACGCTGAGTAGATATAATAAGTATGACAGTCATCTCAAACACTACAAAAAATGAATTCTGAAAAAATTGTTTGTCTGATTTTTTGCAGAAGGTATATATACTTTTTTGGACTTAATATGAGCCAAATCTATTGTTTCAAGTTATTGAAAGTAAAAAAAAAATAAAAATCTATATAAAAAGGTTCCCACTCCTTGTGTGTGTTTTGGGTTGTCATGCTGTGGACATGCCAGAGGTCATTCTCATGAAATGAAAGTATTTCAGATTCATGAAGACATCCTGACTATCAATTACAGGCCTGAAAATTATACCAGAATCTCTCTCTCTTTTAACATCTCAATTATCTAAAACTTGAAAAATACATAATACAGCTTCTTTAATCAGTATGTAAGCAGCCGACTTTGTTCAATCTACTTATAAAGAAAAGGATAAATGAGTAAAAGCTAATTTGCCTCTACAGCTTGATGTGTGGCTTCACCTCAGTAAAACCACGTTCCCTTTCAAGTGACTCAGATATTGAGGATCACTTTACAAACTCACACCACCCTGCATATCAGTCCATGCAGAAACACTGCATCATAATTTATAAGGGCAATAAATGCCACTTAATTTGAAATTAAAAGCCAAAATTATATTGTTCTTTTGGATTATCACGGGCTCCCTCCTTTTGGTGCTCTTCATGTATTCTGTGAAGATTCTTAAAACGAAATACCAAAGACTCACAGAGACTGGAGCCCTAATAAACAACCCTTGGAAATTATATGGAGGGCTGGGAATATTGTTTTTAAAGGTCAAAATGAGTTTTCAGTATTAAAATTCAGATTGGCTGTGCAACATAATTAAAATCAGGGTCAAAAGGAGTTGAAAAGTATTGCTTCCTTCCTGAGAGGGGGATCTCACTTTACTTCCCTGAAGTCATGGCTTGATGGTAAATCATAATTACTAGAAGACGCTTGCCAGTATGATGGCAAACTGTTGCACAGCCAACACTGTCACCACCTGCATAATGAACCGACAGGATTCAACAAAACCTCTGTGAGGCTGGGAGCCCTGTAACATGAATGCAGACACACGTGCCAAACATTTGTTTTGAGGTGTGCTCTCCAAACGATTGAGGGAAACTCTAACAGAAAAAGAAAAAAAAAAAAACTTGGTGAGAAAATTGACTGCAACGGTGCAGTGTTTCCATTTCATGGGCTGCAACTTTAAACACGTAGTCAGCCAATTAAATCTGCCTTATTAGCTTCTGAACAGGAGTGTGTTATGGTTCACTACAAACACAACAAAAGGAGAAGATTTTTCCATTAGCACATTTGGATGGAAGCAATTTAAAGGTTTGCAAAATAAATGAATGAAGTGTTCAAACAAGTCTCTCCAATTTCTACTCCAATTTATGAGAATCTTTACATTATGTTAACATGCAACTGCTGAAGCTTGAACCTAACATTTGCATTTGTATCTGTTATCATATGTAAATCAACCCACCCATGTGTTTTCATTTCATGTGCCGCCGTAGTGTACTGTATTATTTCTGTAATCAGCCCTGCTGGAGAGAAGTTGGAGTAGGCAGAGTAGGAGAAGGGAAAGAGGGGAGGGAAGGAAGGGCGAATCTCTTTCTACTTTCCGCCTCAGCGTTTGAAGTCTAAAATCTTTTGCAGGGTTTTAAACATCTGTTTCCAAACTGCCAGCAGCCACTAATTAGGGCTAAAAACAAGACGGGACGCCGTGAGAACCCTGGGGTGGGCATGAGGCGACATGCACACCCTGCTAAAAAACCACCGCATTCCTCTGCTTAAAGACTACTTCTCTGCGAGGGGGGAGAGGGGCAGGGTGGAGGGAGGTGAAGCGGTGGTAGTGGCAGGTCGGTGGGAGGAAAGAGATACAGGAAGGGAAGGCATTATTTAGAGGCCCCACCTGTCAGTGTTTTCTGTTTGATTCAAGGGGACCGTGTGTGTGAGTGTGTATGTGTGTGTGTGTGTGTGTGTGTGTGTGTGTGTGTGTGTGTGTGTCAAGGTCTCAAAGGGGTTTGGTTAAAGTCTCAATACTATATGAAGTGATCAAGGTGCGTGGTGTCTTACAGTACAGCAGCTCAATCATGACTCATGGTGGCTCCTCTATTCCTCCTCCCTCCTTAAGCGTCCCCCCATCTCTCTCTCTCTCTCTCTCTCTCTCTCTGTCTGTCTTACTCACACTCACACACACATGCATACACACATACTGTACATCTTCTCTTTCTTCCCCTCCAGCCATGAATTGCCTTTGTACATTGCACTCATTCAAACGCCGATGTCAGCCAAATACCTCTGAGCTATCCATATATGAGTGATATTTTTTTAAATGTACAGAAAGATTCTCTCTTCTCTTTTCCTTTTATTCTGAACAGTAATCACTGGAATGACCACCGGCTGATTTATCTGACAAATCAGCCTTCACCGTTGTTAACAGGTATCATAAGAGCTCTAATCTCTTAAACGATGATGGCCATGAGTCAAACTTTCAATTGTTTGATGATGATGCTCATTTGGCTGTAATTTTCAGCCTGGCACAAAAAAAACCCTAAGGCCAATGTTTTTCATTTTTAGAAATCAAATACTTAACTTAATGAAAATCTTTGAATTACCATTTGTACTTTGGTTACTTTGAAGTATGTTTGCTTTCTGGCCTAGTTAGGAGTGTCTTATTCTATGCCAAATTGTCACACTAGAATTCTTCTCTTTCTCAGGTCTGATCATAATTTTAGAGATACTCTCTACATACCTATGCACATGTACACATAAAAAGTGTTAAGAAAATTCCTGATTTGCAGTATATTCGAATTCTGTCCTGTCCATAGTCTTTTCACTGTTCTTGAAGTCAAATATAGAGGAGTGCAGTCTTCATATAATGAATTCATCTCTCTAAATGGTCAGAAGTGTAATTTACTCCCTTAACTTATGTTTGAAGCAGCTAATAGCTTAGCCCATGTTTCAGTCTTGAGCTAAAGCCTATCACTCTCCTGTTTAGCTTTCTTCTGCTCTTATGTCTTTATTCTGTCAGACAGTCCACCTCCTGTTTCCACCATTACTACAAAATTAAGCCAAGAAATTGTTTTCAGCAGAGCAAACCACAGATCTCTCTCACACTGCTAAACTCCCGTTCCTAGCAGGGTGTTGTCATAGAGACTTCAATGTGCCATAAATCAACCTAGGCCTATCCGACCCAGTTGGGCAGCTGAGAAAAAGCATTTAGAAATAAATTATTCTGGAGTTGATGGTTTTGTTTTAAGTTGTGAATTGTACTTAGGCATATATCTAGAGATGAAACTTTTCAAAGATGACTTACAAAGTCTTCACAGTCCCTTTAAAGGGATCTTGTCTGTTTTTCAAAACAACTAAGTCATACATTCACGCATAAAGTCATTTTGTTCAACAAACACCAGGTCATAACAGCCTTTTTCCATATAAAGCTAATGAAAGCCATACCTCTAATTAACAGCATTTACTGAGATCAATCCAAATTCAAACAAACACCATCTGAATCAGACGTGAGGAGTTTTCCTGACAAGCAATAAGAAATATCTTAATATGTATAAGCCACTCTGTCACTCTCCAAGGCTTTGATATTTGGACAGCACAAAGCCTCAAGAGCTACAGTAGACAGAGAAAAGGCAACATGCATGACGCCACAGTGTGACCCTGCCCATTGACCAGGGTCTCAAATCTCACTTACTACATCCAAACAAAAAGAAAAGGGCCCAATGGACTCTTTCCCCGTGCATGTTACACTCACTCCTGCTCATGTCATTTCAGCCCCCACCCAAATTAAACTCCCAAATCCAAAACACTGATCATGATATATGTCATCAGTTTTACATCTCGGACTACTTCTACCATTACAGCTACTGCAGGGAGTCCAGCTGTTGTTGAGTACAGATGACGGGCTCCACATTTGTGTTTTGACTGCATAATCAAGGAAACCAGAAGTAAACTGATGGAAAGATACAGGCCCAAATTACTCAGGAGGAAACAGGGAACAATGAGCAATTTACAGACGCTTCTCTTCTCTGTTCCACCACAGAGCGGGATATCGTGAAGGCTTATCACTGTCATTTACATCTAACTCTTCCATTGCCCCAAGCAGCAAACTTTGATGTGTGTGTATCAAGGAGTCATAAAACCACAATAAGATTTCGAAATGACACATCAAGAGTGGATCAAATATATACCTGACTCTCAAGCACTTACAGTCTTTATGAGAGTTGCAAATAAACAATAATGGCAACTCTAAGATACATGAATTGTGATGATTACTGTTTCTAATTCCATTCAGTTTGATGAGTATTCATTTAAGAGAACAGATCATGTGAAGAAGTCATTTTTGTTGGAAAAACCCAGAACAAAACAACGAATATCATCACTCAACTGAAACAGCATCCATAGTTCAACACATCATTAAATGTCAAAGTAACACAAGCACATGGCATCCATCATAACAGGGTAAACTTCCGCAATCTGTCAAACAGACACTCAATCGTAACTTCCTAATTCTAAAGAGTTAAGGAAAGAGCTGAAAGGAAAAACAAAACACAGGCACAAAGAAACAAAACAAAAACAGAATAAAAAGTGGCTCCTTATGTAGGAGGCTGTCAAGATGCCCTCAAGCTTTGTGTGTATTTATGTTTTTATTCCCTCATGGACTGAATATTAATACCATGATGCACAAAGGTGAGTCATGTGGGAAATCCCACTGTTTTGTGCCTCTTTTCGGTTTGCACTGAGAGCTTGTAGTTCTTTCTCAGCCCTACTTTACAGTAGTTCAAATCGAGCACAGAAAATTGATTGTTCGTTTGTCGTCTTACCTAATGATGATATGAAACAATAGCTTGAAATCTTTCTCTTAGATAGCCGTGTTAGTACTTCAAGGTTTATCAGATCTGATTCGATGAGTATGTTTTGCAAGTCATTCCAAGTTCCCTAACAAAATTAGGCTGGTATCAACAAAGAAACGAGAACCACGAAATGATGCTTATCAGTGAAACTAATTGATTTAAGTAAGACAACTTGGCTGCTGATAAGGATGGTTGTAATCTCTATTAGCCCATTTTTCCCCTTATAAAAAAATAAGAAAATGTATTTTTAACCAGCATCATGACTGTTTATCCTGTCTCAGTGCTGCATTTAACATATTGTGTGTTTAGTAGTCCATCTTCAAGGAAGTAAATCCCACAGCCACCAAAATCTTCCAATGGGAGCTCTGCAGAAGTTCATGTGAGGTTACGATAAGTGATCACATTTTCCAAATTGAAAACGATCTTAAAGACAAACATCATATCTCAATCCCCCAAATTCATCCTGTGTTAATGTGAGTGAGGCTCAAACTGTGAAGCCATGGAAAGAAGGGAACTAATACTTAAATCAGATTCAAACACCAGATTACATGAAAAAATAAATGAAACTAACTAAATTATAGCTTTGCAAGACTTGTAGAGAAACCATGCAGCTTAAGAAAACCCATTTACAAACACAGGCACACGCACACACACACGCACACACACAAGCGCATACACACACACACACACACACTTCCAGTATAAGTAAACAACAGTGGTGACCTCGCCACTACATCCAGATTGTGTTCTGTGCTGCAGCATTATTATTGGCCCAGCAGTACTCGACCCACCCAACCTCCACCTGTTTTATTGAGTAATATATTTTCTTTTATAAATCATATTAAAGATAGTGAAATATTCAGATTGATAGCACATGTAACTAAGTGCATGTGAGTCAACTTCATCTGAGTGGGTCAACCCTCATCTGTGACAAAGTAGAATAGTGTCTGCAAAAACTCAAGTTTTCAGTGAAACTCAACCTAAATCGAGCATACGATAAGGTCAGAGTGTTTTAATTTAGGGTTGGTGAGTACCCCTGGGGAGAAAATCTTGGTGCAGGATTTTTTTTTTCTTCAGCACTGGATGTAATAAATAAAATGTAGGCTCTGTCCCTCTAAATAGGTCTGATTTGAATTGATCACTTAAATCAGAACCTTGAACCAATGGAAAGCCTGCAGCAGAAAAATACAATAAACATCAGAAATTCTGTCATTCTCTTCCCAATTTTTGAATCCCTGCTCACCTGTCTTCCAACTCTGTTATTATGCAGCCTCATACGAGCATGGATGTCCTTGTAGGTTTCACGGGCATCTAAGAAGTCCCTGGAGAACTTCTCTCCGAATTCCACATCAGGGCTGCAGCCACCCCACTCCCAGGAGTCCTGAGGTCCAGGCAGATCTGCAGGGAAGTGCTCCATGACGCCGTGTACCATCCCCTTCCCCCTGTGGATGGCCTCCAGTTGCAAACGGTGTAGTTTGATGCGAAAGGCCTCCTCGTCCCCTCGCCGTTTCTCATCACAGCTGCACGCCTTCAGTTTGCCCATGGAGCAGGCATTGGCTACTGCGTGCACAACGCCTGCTGCTGCGATGGCGTACGCGAAGGCACTCTCTCTGAAACCTGTGGGGTTACACAACATGATGGTTGGGTTGATGTGTTGAAGATACATTTCAAAATGTGAAACAAACACTTTCATTGTATCTTCATGACTATGGATCAGTGTTTTCCAGGACAAAGATGGATTTAAAACTTTGTAAAGTGAGCATCAACAGTCAGTATTTCGATAAATTCTGAGTGCAGCGCCACGTTTCTTCAAAAGGTGCCATTACTTTTTTAAACAAGTGCTAAAAATAAGTTCATATAAAACCATGATCAGATATTCTACAATCCGCAAGGCAGGAAAAACATGTTGAAGCTGTCGAATGTTATTGAAAATTATCTGAGAAGATAGAGAATGGAAGATGAAACACATAACAAACAAAGATGTCAATGGTTTTGTAAACTGAAATATAAATGTAACACTGTTAAGAAGTTACAGCTGTCTTTTTCTGAATACCTTTCATATTTATTTTAAATGGGTGCAATCAATTCAGACTTAAAATGAGCAAAAAAAACATATCTTTCACATCACTGCAAACAAAGTGTGTTATGACACACGGGGACTTGTGACTTTAGTTTCACACATAATCAGCTATGCTGTAGTGAAGGAGCTTCATCCAGTTTGATAAAGACACATACACAATTTACTCTCATCTTATTTTATATGAACACATGCTGAGAGTCATATAACCTAGGGAAACATCTGGGACGATGGCAATTAAGTGTTCCAAACACTTGCGTATTTCATCACCGTGGGCCAGCTGAACATGAACAGACTCCCACCACTCCCATCAGAGGACTCACAGAGGACTCACACTCTGAACAGGGCCGTGTCCCCCTACTGCTAATGCACAAGATGTTATCTTTTTTTCTCACATCATATCTTGTAATGAAGGTTCAGGACTAAACTGTGTTCTTGTGAGTGCATGTTATCAAGTGAAGCCAAACTGCATTATTTGCCATATAATCACTTTGAAATGGCTCAGACTACTGCACGAAGAGGGGGAGGTTAAATTACTGTGTGCATGTAATCTCTGTATACGATGTGTGACTACTTTTGCCTTTAAAACTCAACACATCCTTTCTCCTCCATAGCATATCTAAATTGCACAGGACACATGTAATGAGTTCAACTCCACCACAGCTGATCTGTAATTCAGCAGACCAGCGATACATAAACAAGAGTGATGTAAACACACAAACACACACACCCTATCCATGTTAGTCTACCCTGGTGCAAAGAAATCCCTGACAAATTGTGGAAGTTGATAATATTGATGGATGAAGTGTGACAGCAGCATTTGCACTCGCACCCTGTCCAGTGTTTGTTGTTAAATCTCAGCTCACTGCCCTCTGGGTCTATAAAAGAAGCCCTACTGGCAGTCATGTAGTGCTGAAAAAACACTGTAGATTATAATGGAAACTTGTAAAGAAAACATGAAAAGAAACCTCTTGGGAGTTTATAGCACACAGCTTGGTGGGGAAATGATTCAGGGTGCTCGTTGGAGTCAAATAAAAAGCTATTAACTGAAACGTCTCTTTTTAGCACTGTTTGATGTTGCTTTCCTTTTTTCTATGTATGTAGGTTAAGTTCATGTTATTTTGTTTTGTAAGATGTCTTATAAAATTTGACACATTCCCTTTATGCCAGGCTACTTTGCTTCCTTTAAATTGACTTTATAGTCTGAGGCAACACAGTCATGTTACACTGCAAATTTTCTATCTACAACAGTGAAAGCATGTACACCCACATGAAAAAGTATGTTCACTAGTGTTAGGCCACAGTCAGAAGAATACGTGAGTCATGCCCTTTCTCCCCCTCTGAAATAATACCTGTTCTGTGTATTTAAGCAGAGCTAGCACTGAGAGATCCCTGGCACAATTATGGCTCATCAGGCAAAAAGGATAAACTCGGTTCAGGTCTTTATAAAATATGTCTTGCAAGCTGACAAAAAGGGATGTGCAACTTGATAAGTCAGCGCCAGAATTAGCAACTGGTCAAACAAGTGATCACAAATTTGTAGAACTTTCTATTTTTTGCCCCAGTCATGTTCATGGTAACAGGCAGATGGAGCCCAGCTGTTTTAGGGCTAGAGGTGGGGTATACCCTGGACTTGTCACCAGTCAATCACAGGGCTGACAACCTTACACACACATTTTTCACTTTTTTCCCCAAGTTATAAAATAGACTACATCTCAAAAAGCAACGTATGGACAGACTTCAAATAAAGTTCCTGTGGTTCGAAGAATATTGTGCAACTTTTCTTCATATAAACATTTTAGGGATACAATTAAGTGATTTCTGTATTTTGAAATGTACATAGAAAACAAAAACAATTTTCATTTTTCATTAGACAATTGACACAAGTCACTACATATAATCACAACATGGGATTTAAGGGTTATTGATTTAAAATACACAACAGTATATAAAAATGTAAGAAGATGTCCTGGCAGACTAGCACAGTGGTAAGTCTTAAGCTGTGTTTAGTTATACTGACATAACTTGAGTAATTCAGACTAGCACAGGCATGTGGACATAAACCTGCTAGGGGGACCAAAGGCTAGCTCTGCTAAAGCTAACATTACCTTGCAGTGTAGTTTAACTTTGTTGACTTAGAGACTCTATGATTCCATCTTAAGTTGTGGTAAACAAAAAATATACATAAATAAGAACGTTTTTGTCTATTAAAGCTTTCTGACTGTTTCATGACTTTGAACATTCATTCACACAATTAAGGGTAACCAATCAACTTGTCAAGGACTGAGGAAGGAAGCTGGAGTGCAAGGGCCCCACACAAAGGCCCCTGCCTAGCCAGGGAATCAAACCAGCAACCTTCTTGCTGTGTCATCAAAATGTACAACCTCTTTCAAAATTCCTATTCAGAATCCTGCTGCCTTCTTTGGTTAGATACTTTATAGCTGGTCAGTTTGAGAATGGCTTGAAAGCTGTACATGCTGTACACAGTTATTCTGAACATTTTATCGCTCCTGAGGTTGGTATGACAAACTTACAACAACTGTCGGATCTCTGGTTCAGGCAGAAATCAGCTTTCAGATTGTCCACCTGTTGAATGTCCAGACTGTGTGCTCATTTTAGCTTTGGGTCGGACTCAGCCGAGTCTAACTGCTTTGTGCTCAACTGTTTGAGTCCACTCTATACTTATTTTGTCATCTGCTGATGATGTAGCACAGTGTCTTATATCACAGTGGCTTTATTTGCTAAAAAGAGTTTCATACTGCATTTAGAAACACTGGCCGGGTGAGACTGAATCAAAACAGAAAAACAGTTTGGCCATAAAATCAAACAATGAGCTTTAAGAATATAAAACGCCTCATAAAGCGAAAGGGAAACTGCAGAGTCAGATTCTTCTCTGTGGGTTTGTCACTGTTAGCAGCATCCTCAAAATAACAACAACAACAAGTTATTTGATCCACTCATTTCTGAAAAAAGGGGGAAATAATTAATGTACCATACCAGCAAAAAATCCCCCTCACCATGATCCACACAAGCATGGGGAATTGAAAGGGACGGCACTTAGGCACATCTTTATACATAGAAAGCCCGTTTTAGCTCTTCCCTGCTCGGAGCTGAGCTCCGCACACAGGCCCCCAAAAGACTGGGTACAAATCAATCTAACAAATAATTCACTGGCTGCGGCACGCCCCGCTGAACTGATGGCAGAGGAAGTGACAAAATGAATTAAAGATTGAAAAGAAACTGTCACTTTGTGTTACAGAAACCAACTAAACAGGTTTATGCTTTTGCCTCCGAGAGTTGGGAAAGTGCTGAGAGCAAATTCACAAGTACTTGCACCGGCAAGGGAAGTAAAAGCATTAGAAGAAGCCTAGCGAGGGAGGACACAGGCACAGTGACGGAGAAAGAGAGAGAGAGATTCTCCTATTTCTGTCTATCCATGTCTTGCCTGATGTCCTCTTTAGCCTAGTTTTTAATGCAAGCTTAACAGGAATGAACATGAGCCCATTAAATTTATCAGGATCCATCTGCAGAGAGATGCGTGGTTGAGCAAGAGAGGCTGCAAGCAGCATCTGATGTAGTAAAATAGACACCAAAACAAACATTTGGTTTTTGCTAATAATATTAAAAAAGTTTAGTCTAGACTTGCACCTTATGAAAAGTGCCCTCAGGTAACTTCTGTTGTGATTTGTGTAAACAAAAGTGACCTGACTTGACTGCATGTAAAGCTCCTGATACTTGCCTCAAAAACAAATACAAACATCCAAAGATTAAAAAAACTCCACACAATTATTAAAAAGAAGCAATTCAATGCCAAGGAAGTACTTCCTCTGAGCCAGTTTACCCCATCAGTTTGTTAATGCTGTTACAAAGTCTCTCAGGCACATAAATAAACTTGTCACAGTTTATGAATTAAAAAGGCATACGTGCTGGTTTAGAATATTCACAGTAAGCCTTGTGCAAGGCTCAATCATTGACTTTTACAGCACTAAATGCGTGTTAATCCTCACAATACCAAGTAATCCATGTCTGCAAACCTGTCTGAATTGAAGTACTTACCCTTTACAGTAGCTGCACGCAACAAAAGCCCCAGCACGTTGCACTTGCACTGTATCAATTTTATTACTGAGCAGAACATATCAACATGTAGCAGATGAATCATCCAACTTAAAGAGGTTGTTTATGTCAGTGGTTTAGAGTTTCGGCACCTGGGGCAAATCAGGGATGCCAGACAACCAGCAACTGCCTGTACTAATAATGACAAACAGCCTTCCAATGAGTCAGTGAGGAGCGAAAGTAAGACCAGAGGTGTGTAAGCAAATACTGTAGTTAATAAACATGATTTTTTATTTTAGTTCCACGTCATTTATGGGAGATAAAGTCCTTAATGAGGGTTACACACCCAAATTGTTGGCACAAAGACAAGGATTAGTTTAACTTTGGTTTCCTTTTTTCCCTTACAAAATCACATAAACTTTTATCAGTTTCTTTTCTTTTGATGGGGAAACCTTCAAAAGTTGGGCAAGAAAATACTTTAATGGATGCCATACTCATATTTACCTTCTACTTCATTCACCAAAAATGCAATATTGAATCCATTTTTAAAATATACATGTTGGAAAGCCATGTGCATAGCTATAAAATGCATCAACAACTCATCTCAGCTTGCAAAACTTAGGTTGAGATACTTTGTTGTCATATCGATCATTATGGTTAAAGATTAAAACTTTGATTTTTTGACAGAAATCTGATTTCTTGGTTTTCAAGCAAACTTTGGCCAAGAGTCAAATTAGGCGCTGCATAGCATCCTGGCAATAATAAACGAAGCCTCTTGAGTCCATGAGGGCTTCCAATGAGGACAGATCCTCTTTCATCCTTTGTGATTAAATTGCAAAGCTTCAAGCACAATAAAGCATCTGAGAAAGCTGATCTGCATGAGACTTGGTAATCTTGAGGTGACTAACCGCTTTTGAAGATACCTGTTCTTTTGTACGGGCTATTGAAGAGGTACGGTAAGGTGGTTAGAGAGTTGGTACCAGCCCGCCTGTCACAGACAACCTAACCTTTTTGAGCCCTTCATTCACATCAGACAAGAGTTGTATCTAAGGGATAAAGTGATCCCTTTTCATAATCTTTGGATGGTGTTTGGAGCATAATGTTATACCGATGCTTGTTCAGGATGTTTTGGGATCTTTGAGCGAACTAATCTTACTAAGCTTTTTCCTTTCAAGGTATTTCCATCAAAGTGTGTTTGAGGATGAATCCACAGCCTTTTTGAAGACCAAACTTTTGAACTGCTTGTCTTTACTGTATTATGTTTTAATAAGGTAGCTAACACCTCATTTCCGAAAGGTGTTTTGTCATTTTCACGTGTTTCAAGTCTACTCTTGGAAGGATTAAAACCTCTTAGAGTCTGTTTCCCTGTCAATAGAAGAGATGTGTATTTGTGTCAAAGAGGCAAACTTATAATGGCAGCTCATTTTGCTGATAAGACTAACCTCTTTTGAAGACTATGCTGTCGTAGGGTATTTTGTTCCTCGTCTCAAGGCTGGAGCAGTTCCAGCGGTGCCCTCGGAACTGGTGTTGGCACTCGTGGATGGCGATCTGGATTCCCTGGATCGCTGAGGCCGTCACGTCCGGGTTCCTCATGCACACTTCCAACTGACGCCGCGTCAGACCCGGCAGAGTGAGACACACTGTGTTGGCATTCAGGATCGGATCGATGTTGGGGAGCTTCAGGCCCAGGATCTCATTGGAGTCTACCCTGCATGGAGCACATAGGTCGAGTTATTGAAGAGACAAACAGCATTTCTTTCCTGTTCTTTTATTTGTGCTTCTCACAAAAGTTTACTTGGAAGGGTTATGTTTTCTGTTTGAAGTTCAGGATCTATATAGTCTGGATTTATAGCGATTCAAATGCAGTCAAACTTTAACATTTCCACACCTTTACATCCTGGCAGCTTACAGGGGGAATAAATCCTACATCTTCTTTGTGATTGAGTATACAAATGCCTCCACTTCATTATAAACCTTTCACTGATATGTAAGCTTGTGTTTGCCTGTGCAGAATAAAAGAGGGTCAGATTGTAATTCTAAAAGGATGTGGGTTCTTAAAACATGTGCCAAAACCTGTTACATACCTGTTTGTGCTTGTTCTAATTTAGTCAAAGTTCATGGTTAGTTTGATCTTCACTTTGATGTTGACTTGACTGTACTGGATAATAGTTGTACAGTAGAACAGGTGAGTTTAGAAAGGGGATGGGGGAACAGCTTCCACTTTGTTGGCCTCTTTCCAGTAGTTTTAGTAACAGTTTTACAGGACAATCCCCTCAGGGAATCCGTTAGCATGTAAATTCAATGACTCCTTTTGCGGTAAGGTGTGTCTCTGAACTCGACTGTCTGCTGCTCCTGTTGCAGATCAATCATGTGAACAACAGTAATTCAGCCGACAGCGGTCAAAGCTCCTTTATACTTCACAGAGAAACAGTAACAGCAGTAACAGGGAAAACACAGGCTGCGCTGATGATGGCCTGAGAGCTGCAACAGCTTCTCTTTTCAACATCATTACGAGTAACACACAGGTTGTGTGTTAAAGTGTGGCTGAAACACACGAGGCAGGAGAATGTATGGCTGCGGGCACACACACACACACACACACACACACACATACACTTCTGTATGTACACATGCTGAAGCACACCCGGACATGCACACACAAATACCAGGTGTAGAGAAAAGTGTACAGTAACTCAGAAATTCACACAGCTGCAGCAACTTTGTCAACATATGTACATTTCTTTAAAGTTCCTCTTCTGCAACAGTTTTTTGACTGAGAAACACAGCGTATAAAAGTTCAAGAAGCTTTGTGTGCCTGTTTGAAAAAAAAAGAAAAAAAGCTACCAGCAATTTTGCACATAAAACAAAAAACAACTTGCCATGACTTCATATATTGCTCCCTTTCATGAAAGTGCCCTACTTTCTAGGTGGCATTAGCTCACATGTGCTTCTGTAATTCCAGCAGGGCTTCTGTTGCTACCTGTTGTGTTTCCTGCTCTGAGTAGACCTGTTTCAACAACTCTTTCCAAAGGGCAACTTTTTTGTTGATTTGCAACTCTGTTGAAGTGAGGGGCGCATTGGAAGTAGATAAAAAAGCAATGTGTTTCAAAAATAAAAGATTATAATTCATTCTGTATATTTTTAAAGTTGGCTTTAAGTGCATGTCAGCAGGAGTAGTGTGGGTTACATAACTTTTATTTTGAAGGTGTGACTTAATTGTTGGAAAGGAAAGATAATTGTTTATCTTAAATATTCTTAAGAGTTATAATTTATGATAGCATCAGAAATAAACAGTAAAATAAAAAATGAAAGCAACAGCAAATGTGGTTTTTCCCTTCACAAAACTAACAGTTATAAACTTTTCGATTTCGTTTCAATGAACATAACTTATGAAGCTTTACTCACCTTTTACCCATGAGACAGATAACCACTAAGACGCACGCTCTCAGAAATGACTGTGCCATCGTGTGTCTCAAAATCAAGACAGATGCAAAAAAAAAAAAAAAAAACACTGTCAGAAAGAAAATGAATTAAAGATAAAAGTCCAGTACTCCGCTCCGAAGTTTGACAAGTAGAAAACAGAAGAGCAGGGTCAGTTCAGGTCCGGCTGGATCTTGGCTCTGGACTTGACAGCTCCCGAGAATCCCGAATCCAGATGTGGCAGCCAGCGGCGGGATTCTCATTCAAAAAAAAAAAAAAGTTTCATCTACCTCTCAACTTGCTGAATGGGGGAGCCAGCTGAAGTTAGAGAAGAAGTCACAGTTTTCTCTCTCACAGAAATCCTTACACATCCCGGTATCTCCGCTTCGGTCTTTGAATTGATAACTTCCGAGAGAGACGACAGAAGCACCAGAGGCTCTAAATGAAGTCTGCCTGCTTGTGATGTTTCAGTGCGCACCGATAGTCCTCTAAACTAGTGCACTTAACGCTTCGCCAGCCCACTTTTTTGCGTCACCCAGGGAGTATGGGAGCGCCGAGGGAGGTCAAGTGGCTCGTTAAAGCAGGATAGAGATCCTTTTAGATAAGGAGAGCAGGATCACTCAGCCCGCGCCTTTTGTGAGGGAGAACATTTCTGTTCAATTTTCAGATGCTGAGGATGAAGATGATCAGATGAGAGCTGTTAAAGTTTTGAAAAGTGCGTCTCTGTACTTTGACAAACGGGTCCAGTGCGTTAAAATTATAATGACGTTAATGAGGATTGGAGAGATGAGTGAGAGTCATATAAGAAGCCTGTTCAGCATGAAAAGCTGACTTTTTATTTCATGCTGACAAGATTAGGGATGCAATAAATGTTTTGTTTCAGACCATGATTTTAACCATGAGCCTTCTCAAACCCTCAACATTTTATTATTTTACTTTCTTCCTGAGATTTTTTTTTCTTGTGCATTTCAAGAGCTTCATAAAAGCAAAAATCCATCTCAGTTAACAGATCTTGTATTCAAACGTTCAGTACACTGCAAAAATTGAAACTCTAAGTTAGTTATTTCTTTAGTTATGTCTTATTTTTTGTAAAGGAAAAAAAATGTCTTTCTAGATTTAATATGAGCCCAATTTACCACACCAGGCCACAAAAATGCCTGGTTTAAAGTTATCTACGGACAGAAATGTTGTCTTGATTGCTTGTTATGAGGAAAAAAATAAGCTGCAAAAGGGTAAGAAAAAAAGTTTCTTGTATCAAGACATTATTCTTACTTCAGGAGACTTGACAAGCAAATTTTTCTTACCCCACTGGCAGATTTTAGAAGCAATCCAGATGTCAGTTTTGTCTTAAATGTCCTGATATAAGATATTTTTCTGGAACGGTGTGGTAAATGTGGTATA
The DNA here is from genome assembly GCA_008086565.1 of Thalassoma bifasciatum. Taxonomy (NCBI): domain Eukaryota; kingdom Metazoa; phylum Chordata; class Actinopteri; order Labriformes; family Labridae; genus Thalassoma; species Thalassoma bifasciatum. Next base: position 638,118 of record RPOG01000113.1, on the reverse strand, counting down.
TATGAAGTCTAAAAAGACATTTTCTACAAAAATACGAGTTTTTTAAAGTGTAATCGAGCATCTCTAGGACAATTTTTCCTCCTTACTCTAATGTTTAAGTGGAGTTTACTTATTTTAATTAATTAATCAATACAATGTAACTTTTAAGTGACTCTTGCTCTTACACTGCATGTCAATGTGTCCTGAAAAACAACACCGAAATCCAAATTACTTTCATTTCTAAAATGCGTGCGTGCGTGGGCATGTAAATATCTGTGCTCTCGACAGTGGTCCAGCTTGGCCAAGCTGATTTTCACTGACACGCCATTGGAGTCACAAGTGGCATTTAATAACTTTTTTTTTTTTTTTTTTTTTACAGAGGATGAGTGGAGTTAATGTCCTTAAAGTGAGTTTGATGTGTTAACAGTCAAAGTTCTCAAACTCTAGGCAGGAGAATTTATGGAGCATATTTTAATATTCTGTTTAAAAGGTCATAAAGAAGTCATTACAATGACATCCAGAGCCTTGATCAACAAGAAAGGAATAAAATGAAGTTTAATCAATAACACAGGGGAGCCACATAAAACACGCTGATTCAAATACAATGTTGTGCTTGTGGCACTTTTTGCCTTAGACACTATTTTACAGTGAACAACTGCCCATTTGAAAACATGAATTTGCTTTGTGTTGTGTTTTTTGAAAATCTGTCAATGTTAGGACCTCAGACTGCTCCGAGAGTTAAAAAGAGTCTGTTGTAAAATGAGGGCTTGTTAGAACTGCTGGCTGAAAATCCAGTTGCTTTCTAACTTGACTGTGTGTCATGGCCTTTCATCTTTCCATTTAAACAGCCATAAAGTATAACAGAAAGCTCCCTTGTTGATGAAGACCACATGATATCACTCATCTCAGTGCTTTATGGGTAGCCTAGAATAAAGATTCAGAGACCACAAATAAAAAGGCTTTCTCCCACCAGTGAAGGGGAGCAAACATTCTGCCAGCATGGAGTCACTGCAGCTTTAAAACACTACACAAGTTGTGTTTTCAGACACAATTAAGTCGCCATACATCAATTTGGAAGATCAGGGAAACAATACCACATCAATTTTCTCCCCCTGCAAACTGCTCTGGGAAATTTGGCAGGGACGGCAACTTTGTACTTATTTCAAAGCATGCACCAAAGGCAGGCTTGTTAGTTGAAAAAGTGGTTTCTGTGACGTCATGTTTGGTACTTCGACAGGATGTGTTTCATGCAACCACCCTGTTCTTTCTGTCTCTTTTTCACACATCAAAACCAAAGATATTAGCCGTGTATGACTTTGTGACAATTTACTGTCTCGCAGTTCCTTATAAGCATGACTCATGCATCACTCCCCTGTCACCACTTTGAGAATCAGAGGAAACTTTTTTTGTGACTCTTTTGTGTCCCAGTTAGGATCTCTGAGCACATTGTAAAAAGTGTTACAGTTTTTATTTTCTTTACTCTGAAAAAGTTTTGAAAGCTCAGATGCCCAGGAGGGTATGTTCTTACAGCCAAAAGTTCAAAATTCCCAATCAAGCGAAGGAAAACATGTGACATAATGTGCAGACACAGCAGAATGTTGAGGGTCAAGTAAAGAAAATATTAATACAGCTTTGGTAGTTAGGTAGCTCCTGGTTAATCTGCTAATTGTTTTCAAACTTGACTCAACTTGTTTTTTTTTTTTTTCATTTCAAATTTTTCTATAAATGTTTATTGAGATGAGATTTTCAACAACAAGTCAAACGGTGTTTCAATCCACTAACATAACAATTCTTTTAGCACCACTGAAGGGTTACTCATGGACATGAGAAATAAGGGACCTGAGAACACAACATCCAGTTTTCAAAAGAAGTGAAAACAATGCAGTGAAAACAGAAATGCCCTGTTTGTGTGTCTTCAAGTTATAGATGACGTATGATTGAATAATGAGGATCAATGTAGTACCTGTGGGTCAAATTTATAGAACGACTGAGCCAAATTTACATGTGGACCAGCATGCTCATCTTTTCAACTTTAGTGATAAATAAATAATAATCTACAAAAGCAGCTTTTTTCTGAAAATAAGCTATATCTTATTCCTACTGGACTGTTTTTGTACAGAACTTACAATTTAGTGCAAAGCTTTATTGAAACGCTCAGCATAAACCTAATGTTAATGTAAAAGGCAGAGTGTGTGTAGGCCATTGAAACTTAGTTCCAAGCAGTGACTTTCTCCAAAAATTCTGTGAAAATCTTTTTCTTTTTCTTTTTTACATGTGATCAGTGGTGTGTGTTACTAGGGACTGGGGAACAAGCTGCATCACAGAGAGTGCACTCTGCAGTGTAGATCACATTACAGATACTCAAGAAAAAATGTAAATCAAGCCTCGCAAAATGAAGTTCAGTTTGTAGAGATGTCAGACCTTAAGTAGAGCAGCTTGATGTACAGAGTAGTAAACAGTGGCACATTATCCTGCGTGTGTGTGTTTGAGTGTCAGCCACATACATTTTATTGTCTGTATCCCATCACACATTGTCTCTGACACTGATTTTTGAAGTTCATCATCGACAGCTGCCATTTGCAAAGTCTGATTCCACCTATCCTCATTTGAGTGAGGACGAGTTTAAGGGAGGCCTCCAGTCAGTCAAATCAGCCATGCCCTTAAATGGGCAAAATCAACAAGTTTGATAAATTAAAAAAATTACGTGTGTTGGAAAAACCATTCCCTGTATGGGAATGTTTGGCAATAGGGAAAAATGTGTTACTCAAACCAAAACCACATTTTGTACCAGGCTGTAAACATGTTTATTTTTGCTGTTAAGACCAACTTATTTGGCTGGGTGTGTATGTGGTTTTTGGTGTTTCTGTAGCCTGCCCCAAGAGGACACTCAATGAATTGCAGTCTCTAGGACTTCCACAGTGGCTTCATATTATTAAGACCAGTTGTTGCTGCTACATCAGCCCCAACTGATGGAGCATCTGCAACAACTTTTAATTTCAATTATCTTTTTACTGCTCATTCAAAATGAAAAGAAAAAAATCAGACCTGTTGAAGGTGCACTTAAAACAGTGTGCTTGTTTCTCACATATGCCATTGGTGATGACTCTTGGAGCTTTCTCTAAGCTCTTGGTAGGAAATAAGACTTTCCCAAACACATGACATATACCATATCCAATCCATGACCTTATAGCAAATGAATCCTTTGGAAAAGATTTTGTGAGCCCACACTTGTACATATGCAGACTCAAAATATACTTAACTTCTACATCTGGACCAGAATCCTCTGTCAAGGTCTGCTGTCTTTTCTCTCCCTCTCTCTTTGTGTTTTCTTTCCTCTCTCTCCTTCTCTCTTTTACTTGTAGCTTCTCGAATACACACACACACACACACACACACACACACACACACAGACACCTTTAATTGTTATTTTTTTCATCACCAGAGACCATGTTACTGCTCAGTTACATTTATTAAAAATGATGTGGGAAACCTTTCAGAGCAAGTCTCAGTTCACCTTAACTCCTGCGTCTGGAGACAGAAACTTTATGTTTGTCAAACTCTCATGCCAGGTTCATTTCAGAGTTCTCTATCTTGTGTCTGAGTGTTTTTGTTTTAACATGATTTTCCTGCAGTTATTGAAAACATTTATGAAATTTATCTTGCACTGCTCACTCTCACTCACTCAGCTCCATGAAATATGACCCTGCTGAACATTTAATTCAATAATAAACTAAAACACTGAGTTTTCCCAACAGCCCTGGTATTTTTATCGAGTCGCAGTGTCTGGTTCAATTGAAACTTTATTGTCCTGCAGGGAGAGACACGGCCGAGCTAAGTTTTCACAGTCTGGTGGCGAGTGCCATGTAAACACATGAGGTCATACAGAATTTATGAATATGTAGTTTCTGCTCTTGTGCAACAGGACTGTAAACTTTCGGTGTGGTAGTTTCATGCAGCAGCAGTGATTTACAGCTGAAATGTTAAACATGGAAATTTAAGATTTCATCCTTATGTTTGTCTTCAGTTGGAAAACATTAAGTTTATCTGGATTAAAGACATAAACATTGTTGTTTTCAAGTCTTGACCATTTGTGAGACCTCTGATGCAGGCTCAGCAAAAAAGTTGCTGACTTCAGTAGTGACTCTGCAAGTTGTACAATGTAAGTGTAAATGCTGTCATAAACATGATAAATTATGGCTTTAAAGTTGGAGTCCCCATTCCTCCCTCAAATAACTTAAACCATGAATGTGTTGAAAGAGAACCTTGACACCGTGCAAGGCGTACAACTAATTTATTGCTACCATTGTGTTTTGCACTGTAAAGTTGTTGGTATAAAACTACTGTGGTGTGTTTGAACAGATTTCACACTGTGATTCTTTCAGAGTATTTTCCTTGAACGTAGGGTGCATCGAGAGGACTGGTTACGGGAATTTTACTGATTACAGAATCTTGCAACTTAGGGCTTTTGGGAGTTATTCACTTATCTGCAATATGTACGCTTTGAAAGAATAATCAGTGTCAGACTTCTTTATGCAGTCAAGGCACTTGGGTACTTGTTCGGGACAAAAACAAAAGCAATTCATGAAAGGAGATACAGCTACCAAGTGGTTGTATATATGATAAAACAAAGTTGGTCCAAGAGTAGTTCCTTGGGGATTCCAATCTTTAGTTGAGTTGCAACTGCTGGGACTATCCCTCAGAACTAGGGCCTTTCCCCTGGAACCATGAGCATCTAAACTAGTGTAGAAATTTAGTTTTGGGGATAAATTTACCTGTGAGAACCCTTGAGAGGTTAAGCCTATAAACTGGATATTTCTTATTGGTGGCACACATTATGTTTTTGTTTCCCCCTGTCCACCACAACAACTTGAAAGTGTGGATGTGTCTCTGGCAGCACCCAATGTTACAGCTTAAAGAGTGACCCTGTAAACCCCTGATTTAATTGTGGTTTCGACTGGTAATGTCTTTGTCTCAGGCGCTTCTCATCTCAAGTGTAGACAAAACCATCTGCAATAAAACACAATTGAAGCCAGCACAGGGTGCATATTCTCAATGCAAACAGGTCAATTGCAAAGCTATACAACTTGCCTGTTTTCTTCTATGGTGTCATTTTTGTTGAAAAGATCTCCATCATTGTCTTGCTACCCTCTACTGGTCTGATGGTGTTTTGCAATTACCTATCCAGATCTTTGGCTCAGTAGTCGATCAAGTTCAATACTGTTCCTTTCGTGCTAAAAATGAAGCAGTGACTCATTATGCTGCTGGATTAGCTTGTTGAAAAAAACTGGGTGAAAAAGGGAGGTAAGCTATTTCAATATAAAGAAGCTGTTGTCTCATCCTGAGCAAGAAGAATTAAGACTTTATGACAGGATATGATTTCTTTTATACTGGAAGTCTGTAAGCGTCATCTCATAAACTGTGGAATGACACATTTTCTTCTTCTGATTAATCATAGCAATTACATTTTTTAGTCCTGTTTACTACAAAGTCTATCTACATTGCTGCTTTCATGCTGGTTGAAAACCATGGCAATTTTGGCCAGTTTACCTCTGTCAGACTAGTAAACCTGAAGGTTATAAATGAATGGTGATGCAGTATATCACTTCTTTCTACACTGTTCAGCCTTTCCATTGTGTTGCAACTTTAGTGCATTTTATACCTTACGGTAATGTGCTTTCATTAGTTTGCAACTGTCTGTCTTTACTGCCATGAACTTTTCCAAGGTTGACTTTATTGTTGAAGATGTAGTAAACCTGGTGTCATGGTAACTTCCACCATTTCCTGCATGCACTGGACTATAATGAACCCAAACCACTGCTCCTGTCCATTGGGGATCCCATGCATAGTGACTAAAGTAGAAAAAAAGTTTATGACAGACGGTAAATAATTACAACATATGGTCATTTAAAGATAGATTAGGTCATTTTGAAAAAGTTGCTCTTTCTGAGTCTTGGGTTTACCGAGGCCTTTCTCTTACTCACTTTCTGTTACACATGGACCTCTGGCTTTATAACAATACAATGTGCAGTATATTAACTGACAGAAGTTATGTTTGTCACACCCTCACTCTCTGTGTTTCTACGAGAAGGGAGTTCAAGCTAAGTTCATGTTTCTTGGAGAGTTTTGGAGCGAGCTGACGAAAATGAGCAAAGCAGAGGGGAGCGCGGCAGAGCAGAGGTTAGTCAATTACAAGGCTCGACTCTCGTAACTAACTTCTACAAGCAAACTCTTGGCTCTGGTCATGTGTGTTTGTGTGAGTAGAGGAGACAGAAAGGGAGGGAAAGAGACTGGTTTGTATGGTGCTGTCAATAAGAATTGGTGTTTTGATGCTTGTGTGAGCATGAACCCATGTTTGTGAGGTATTTTGTGTGAAATGTGGAGAGCAGAAAAGGCAGAACAAACTGAAGGGGCAGCTGTGGAGTTCCACCAAAGGGAGCTGGGAAAAACAGCTAACTGTGAAATTAAACTATCAGTAGTCGGGACTTAGAGTGAAAAATTACTCCTGCAAAAGTATCATTTGGTCCAGGAAACTTATGTGATTAAAGTTATTTAAGCCACATTTCTGGTTTAATCTTAGAAGACGAAAGGAATCAGTAGGGCTTTAAAGTTTCTTACTGTTACCCTTTTTCAGTGTATTGCTGAGTACACTCACTCAATCTCAATTTCTTATGATAATCGACAGCACATATCTCCACATGCTGTGCAGTCTTATGCTAGTTTTTACAACTGGCATCTCTGATTCACTTGTATGTCATCAGAGCAGTCCCTAAGGTGTAGCTTACTGTTAACATATTGTATCTGTTTAACAGTTCCCATGCTGTGACCCCAGCGTGGCTCTAATCAATTAACCCATCCCTGTGGAGAATGAAAATATCCCAGGGTTGTGAGAACTGACTTTATTTTGGATGATCCTGACGAGTCATAGAATGTCCAGAAAACACACGCCTGAGGGGAGGTAAAACTTTGTGGAAGATCCTTTAACAAAACAGGCACCAAAGTGGGATCCCAAACTTCCGTGTATTTTTTTCTACTCCTCTGAATGGAAAAGAAAATATTTTGAGAGTTTTCAGGGGAAGAGAAAGTAGAAGAGTCACACTCAAAAGTTGTAGTCTGAAAGCACTGCAAGTTATTGTGTGAAAGTCAAAAATGACAATTTAAGTGATTTTTTTTTCAGGGTTCCAGTAATGCATTACTTAGGGTTGACTTTGTCTTGTCATAGAATTTATTTTTCTAACAACTTTGAAGAGGTGACAAGTAGGAAAAGAGAAATGAACACCAAAGTTTAATCATAGATTCTATCAAAAAGAAAATACAGAACAGTGCTTTTGACAGTTCTTGTGTTATGAATAATGTATTTTGGTTGGGCAGGCACTAAATTTTCATATTTATTCACACTTTTTTTCTCAAAAATCACATTTCTTTTGGACCTAAGAAGCCAGTTGAGGATCATTATCCTGCACAACAACCCTTTTATGAGGTGTCTTGACGGTGTTACATGTGTGAGTGGGACAATGCTGTCCTGAATCTGAGCCCAGTGCAGGACCTTTGAGGAACTTCATCACCCCTTAACTTTCTTTTCCCACCATGCAGAACTTATCAAAGCCAGAAGAGACACCTCTGTCAAGTCAACTTGTTATCTATCCCTTGTAACGGGATCTCTGAGCGAAGAGCCTCATTCTTTGTCCTATTTTTGATTTGAGAAGTGGTACAGGAAGTCCCTGTAACTGTGTTGACAAAACACGAGCGTGTTGAAAACATACAAATCATACTGGCTTTGAAAAGTTGAGATTTATTGTGTTAAGATTTAGATAGACTTATTTGTGTGAAGTTGTGTGCAAAGACACACATGCACCCACACATACACAGTAACTCATGCCGTGTTGTTTGTAGAGATCAGAAGTGCTTGCTTTCCTTACCGGCTCACTTACTCCTGGGTATCTCTAATTGGGGATGATTACAACATGTTTGCATGCTACTGTTGTCTCAAATCATTGTCGTGTGTGTGTGTGTGTGTGTGTCTCAATGTGTGTGTTTGCTTGCATCCTGAGTGTGTGTTGAACTTAACCAGGGAAAGGTAGCAGGAACAGTTGATTCAAGAATGTGTTTTCGAAGCCTTATCATAGCCTCAGAGTGCAATGAATGAGGACCAGTTGGGTAATTACATGAATAACTAAGCTAAAAATGCCCCTTCAATCTCTGTCTCTCTTCAGCGCACATTAAAACTAACGCTTAAACCATTCACTAACACAGTTTTATAAGCGCTCTTTTCATACTCACAAAGCACAGAAAGTTTAACTGGTGGGAATCAGACCAACAACTTCTTCAGAACATCATTAGTTAAAAGTGCCTAAATAAATAAAATACAATAATGACATTAAATGTATTTCTTTAACTTAAAATGATGTTATATTAGTGGATTTACCAGTGATGCTGTTGTTTTGTTATGATTGTTGTCAGTTTTAGGCTGTGGTGCCTGTCATGTCGGCCATAGGATGGTAAAAGTGTACCATCACAGTGACTCAGCTTTCTGCTGCAAGGACGCCATCTTGTGTTTAAAATATGAAGTGGATGAAAGCATCTTTGTAACCTAATGTGTGCAGTACTTCTAAAAACATTTCTCACCTATGTATTTCTTTACTAGTGTCAAATTCTGACAAAAAGATAACATTAAAGGTTACAACATAACTGTTCATGTTTCTCATCAATCCCCCATTTGTTTGTTTGTGTGTTTGTGTGTGTGTTTGCACGCTTTTACCACTCAGTCAGCCTCCCCCAGGGAAAGATGCTTTGCACTGTGATCACAGGTTGCCCACGCACACACATGTGCAGGTTGTCTGCTTCCCATCAGAGCTTTCCCTGACTGTTGTTGTGCAAACAACCATGTTTGTTGTCTCTGTGCTAAAGAAAGAGACCCTCCTTGTCTTCACACAGGAACAGACACCGAGCCAAAGCAGCCACAACAGGCAGCAAACCCCCTGTGTCTCCTGGGGGTGTTTTCACAACCCAGGATAACAGAGAAAAAGAGAGAGGAAGGAGTGTAAGAGACAGATACAGAGTTTGGTAAGTGACATGATCTTGAGAATAGCGTGATGAAAGAGGGGAAAAGAAAGTGATAAAGATTTAAGTCTGCTGTGGAAGGACTTTTGGGTTTGGGGTGTGTATGTAAGGGATGAGTAAAAGATACATCACAAGGTCATCTCAATGTTTTTCCACCCACGACAGTAATGTGAGTCAAAGAGTATTTTCCCAAGGCGGCAAGTGTTGTTTCAGGATGTTGCAATGATGACAGGTTATTTAAGGAAATACAGCTTATTTTCTTTCACAGCATATTCTTCGAGATGTCAGGTAAGTTTCCCTAAATACATTTCAACACAAAAATACTCTGAATACTACAGCTGAAATCAGATGATACTCCTGATTTGCTACTCTGCAAAGTGCATGTCATTTGAGGGTCCTGAGGCAAACTGTGTCTAAAATGTCATGCACGAAATGGACTATTAAATCTCTTAGCCAAGAATCCTAGTTGGGTGGGCTGTGGAAGTGAGGCAGCAGCTGAGCTATCACCTCCAGGGCCTGCATTAACTCATAAAGATCACTGTCTCTTACAAACATACTGAGCCAAAGTGGAGGTCGTAAGTGTGCAAAATGTGAGTGCCTGTCTTAAAACTGTAATAAAGAATACTTTCAGTGCACATTTTATCTGTAAAAGAGGTTAGATTGCTTAATTTCATGGTTTGTGTTAAACATGTTTCTCCAAGTGTGTCAGTCTCTCCCACTCCTTTAATTATAGTCATTGGTATCAGATGAAACCCCACACAGAGTTGATCTCCACTTGTGCCTTTTGTGTAAGCAACATCTCACAGTGAGATTGATGGAGGATTGGTGAGTTCACACAAATGGAAAAGCATTATAGTGTCAAATTACTTTTAAGTTCTCTTACTCATCATCTCAACTACCTTTCTTCTTTTCCTCTCTTGCTGCTTATTTTATAAGAATTGGTCCATTCTTTTCACATTTCTGTATGATCTAATCGCTTCCCAGCTCTCTTATTGTCTTCCTGTAGGTGAACATGCACATACATGTAAAGGAAATGCATGCTGAATAAAAGCAACAGACCACCAAGGCTCCTCTGTAGGATGACAGTCTGCAATGTAGCACTGTGGATCCATTTATCCCAGCAACCCTTTATTAATGCGTAGTGTGTGGTTATGTTTGTGTGCATGCACTTAAAAAGTCATTGTAGGTGGAGACAAAGCTCATCTCCAGCAGGGAACAATGTTGCATACCTCAGGTGCTATTTCTCTTTCAAAGGGACACATGGAAAAATACACACATTCTAACCTGGCTGTGCACTCCCACGGACACACATACACACACAGACTGACTGGCAAATACAGACACATGCAGCCACATGCACACAGATGTCGACAGGCAACCGTATTTATACCAATGCTCCAATAAATCTATCTGCTCACTTGTCTATTTTCTCTGGCTGTGCCCGTGCAGCACTGAAAACCTACACAGCTTAAAAACAGAGGAGAAGAGTTGAAGCGGGTGAGGGAGCTACAGTAGTGCAGACAGGAGGAGATGAGTGGCTCATGGCATTTTCCTGCTCTCTGGCCTACCTCTCCATGTCTTAAACACAACTGCTGGCCCAGCTCTGCTGCACACCACCGTGCAACAAATTCCAGGAAAATATGAACTTGTGTCAACTTGTACAACTCAAACTAATACAGGCCCGCTTTCCTTTTTTCCCACCCTCCTCTTTTCATTTCTGCAGCATAAATACCTCAAAACAACACCTCTATTTTGCTGAGTTGCAAGGGGGAATTGCACAGAGCAGAGGTGCAGTAAGGTTTCACTTTGATGAAAATCACTGCTGGGGTTAAACCTCACTTGACCCTCTGACTGAATTAAAAACTAAAAGAGAACTATACATTTATGCATTTTTTAAACGTAATCTGTGATAAAAATATAATTAATGATGTTATGACAGCATCATACTTCAAATGTTTAGTGTCTACAATGTTTGGACACTTGAAACCTTGTCCTTATTCACACACACACATTTACAGATATGACTTTTGACCCAAATATGTCAGGATTGGGATACATCTAAAGCAGCAAATAAAAAGCCAATTACCTAAAGAATATTATCTGATCTGTTTGGATGGGTACCAAATTCAGTACTTTTATAGGTACCGACCGAATTTCGTCACTAGTACCAAGTATCCAGTAACATAAAATCATACAGTTCAATGTGTCAGCGCCTAAACACATCCTTGTGACTGTAAGGGAGTGGAAGAGTAGGTGATTTTCCATACCAGACAATATGTAAAATTGAAAAATTTTGAGATTTCATAATCAAACAAATTAAGATTTATTGTTATGTAAACATACACAAAAGTACTGAAAATGTACGTTGGGTACTGCGACTGATTCCTAGGTATGGGGTATCAGTACCATATCAGTTTAAATGGGAAAGGTACCCATCACTACTGATCTGATACTGTGCATGAAATGTATTACCACACTTAATGACTGTTTTCCTTTTAGTGAACAGTGTTTTGAGTGTGTCACAGAGTTTTACACTAAATGATGCATTGCTTCGCTTTTTACCATTGTGTGTGATAATGGTATCACTTCAGGTTACTTGAGCACAAATAAACTATGCTGTTGAAACATTGAAAATTAATCCAATGATTTTCCATAATAATAATAATAATAATAATAATGATAACAACAACAATGAAAAAGGATCAAACATTGTGTAAGTTGATAATATAAAGATATAACTGTCATCCCTGATCTGCAGTCGGTTTTTGGAAAAATGAAAAAATGGAAATCAGAAACAGACAAGAGCTCATCAATGATTTTTAACAAAATGGATGCAAGCATGGAAGGTGGATACACTTTTTAACGAGACGCATTGCACAATGGTATAAAACATTTTTGAACAGCTAACAAGAAACTGTCTGAGCTGTATGAATAAACCTTTCGCAGCACGTTTCAATTTGTCACAACCTGGAAAAGCCAGATCTGAGTCATGATAGCTTCCTGAACAGCTGATGTCTCTGACTTTCAGATAAAATCAGGGTGATTAGAAAAGATAAGCTCCTTGGAGAAAAGCAGCCTGAACAGATGGTGAAGAAGCAACATTGTAAAGGGTAAAGTATACACTGTCTGGTAATAAAACTTCAGTGTAAATGAGATGACATGATTTATAGTTTATGGGGAACATACTTCCTCTGAAAACAAACAAAAAATAGGAGATCTTTTCTGCCTCTCACTGAGACAGAGAGTCAAAGAGAGCTGTGCTTTTAATAACCAATAAAATGACGCTTAACAACACACAGCAACTTAACGTGATATAAAAAGTACAGCTGACTGAATTAAATCGTGGAAACTGGCCAACCTGCAAAAACACATTCTCAATAGTTTCTTTCTGACATACTCACACACTCACATTTACACTCACACATCCTTATACACATGAAAGCTAACATCCAAAGTGCATTATTACATTAGCCCTGTGTAACATCACAGATGAACAAAATACATTATTTACATTTCTTGGTATTGAGCAATGTCTGTAAATTCATAGAGAGCTGTGAAGGTTGAATTGAGGACGTCCGTGGCAGCCATAGTATCCAAAGTGCTTCAGAGAGAGATGGAAGTGAGTAGTCTTGTCGTCATATCTTTATATAAATAACTGTCTTAGCTGATGAGTGAAGTTCTCACCTGCAGGACATGGTGCGAACACTATTCTTCAAAAACGACCACCAAAGATATATGCCATTTCCCTTTTTGTGTATCTAACATAGCATTGTTTTGTGTTATTGTAACAGTTTTGGCTAATACAATGCAAACCTGCCTGAATTTTGGTGACACAAGAAGAGTGAAGACTATTGTTGCACTGTCACATTGTATGATGGCGGTCCTTCTTGATATTCAAGTCAAAGTAAAATTGAGAGACAAGGATTTTGAACCTTAATCTTTTTCCAACCTACAGCACATTTGGAATAACACATGGTACAAATGAATCCCAACAAGCTCAAAGGGTTGCATAACAGTCAGCACGGCCTGTGGTGATTAGCAGTTAATACATGTGGCTGTTCACTAAGCCCCTCCCTTTAGTAGCATTGTTCAAACTTAAGCAACAGTTAGTCTTTGGGTGTCTCCGGGAGCTTGGGCCTCTTTCATGTGGTTGATGTAGAAATGATAATCGGTATAATTATGGTAATAATAATAATAATAATAATAATAATAATATAACAATAATAATGATAATAACAGGTGCTATATAAGTAGTAGCTAACATGAAAGCATGAAAGCATTTTACATACATTTTTATATACTAATAATGAACAGCACTGCCCAGTGTTATAAAAGCTGCCACTTTTAGCACACCAAGCTAAATATGATCACACTTTGAGTTATAATTCAATTGAGTTACTTCCAAGGCCAACATACACCAACTTTGACAGCAAGAGGCTGCATATCATTTAATGAAATCATTAGCATTAGCCAGCTCGCAAAGGCTGACAAGGCCTCAAGTGAAAGATGAAACAATACCCATACACACTTATGACATTCAATTTCTTGTATCATTAGTTTATGATGCAAATTTCAGGGCCAAACAGAGTCTCTGAAAAGCAAATGAAAAGTCTTCTTTCAATGGAAGACAGAGCTTAGTGAACAGCCAAATAAGACACCCTAGCTGTGTCCCAGTCAAGGGCTGTGTTGTTCACATTTTAAGTCCAAATGCCCCAAAGCGGCACATCTAAAGCACATTTTTGAAGTGTGTTTCAAATGTGACTGAAAAATGAATCCAACTTTTCTAAGGCTACAAAGAATCCAGAAGGTGAATCCTTGGCAGCTGAATATATCCAATTAATTTGTGTGCCAAGTCAAAGAGTTGGCAGACTTATGAAAGGCACTCGGATTTGGATTCAACCCAATGTAGCAAGAGGCAAAATATAAATTTTTGATAAAAGGGATGCCTGAAAATTGAAATGATCTACCAGACTATGATAGTGATGGTCAAGTGAAGTGATGCTAGCAGTGCAAGCTAGTTAGCCAGCTACTTATCTTTTGCAATGTGAGACACGGATAACAATTCAAGAAACCCTCTGTTTACCAGACCCCCTCCCTTTGACCTGAGCAGTCCACACAGCCAACAAAGATTGAGTTACTCAGCAGATGCTGCCCCTGCACTGGGACACAGCTCATTACCTAAACCCTTGTCATAAGCCTGTACAGTTTTACATTTTTGAAAATGCAAACAAATTTGGCTCCAAAATAAATGCTAAGCTCTTAATTCGGTGGTGGGAGTGAACCTAAGACCATGTGCCACATCAAGAGCTTCTTAAAGAGATGGAAGAACTACAGTCTTTGGTCCTTTTTCATGTACAAAAATAGGAAGATTAGCAAGTAAATAACCCCAATCTACTCTTTTTTTAGCTCCTTACACCCACTCTTTTTTATTCACAAGTGACTGTTTTATACATGTTTTGAACCCTTGGCAAGTATCAAAAGGGAGCAACAGTTGTTTGAAATGAACATATTGGGCACAATCTGCATGACTTGTGCAATACAGGAGCAGAAGTAACGAGCAAGTAATGAAAGTCAAAGTCCTTCTCTTGCCTTACCCCAACTATATCAAAAACCACAAAAAGCAATAGAAGCACTTTTATTAACCAAGTCATATTGACAGAGCACAACCTCAGTTCCAAAGTTCATCAGTGACAGAGACTAAGCTCCTTTCGAACCAAGCATTTCTTGCACTGAACCACACAACACCAGTGGAAACGACACAGACAGTTCTCCTCAATCACCACTGTTTCCTCTCGGTAGCCACGCTCACAGCACAGCAGGTCACAGCCACTGATGTCCATGGCTGTGCTGTTGCACATACGACCCCTTGTCCCCAGTGAACCTGTTTTTCTATTTGCAACACAGAAATCAGGCGACTCGTCAGAATAAATCAGATCCTGCTTGTCTGGTGGTTTTATATTCTGGCCAACAGGGATCAGAGTCTTGCCATCGTTGCCGCCCATCACTTTGGAAGCACCGTTGAAGCGCTCCAACAAGCGGTCGCCCACCTCTCGGAAATGGGGCATCTTCTTCCAGCATGTACGCAGGGTGCATGAGCCAGACAGTCCATGGCACTTGCACTCTGTCCGCATGTAGAGCTTGACTGCCTGGGATGGTGAGGTGTAGATTTCAAAGGACAGAGGTGGAGAAGGTCGGATGGGTGGAGAAAAGAGAGAAGAACAAGTTAATGGAAGAGAAAAAGGAGAGAAAACTCCTAAGAGAAACGGGACTGTTTTTGATCAAGAACTGTATTGAACAAGAACTGCATTTTGAATTGTGTGTATCTTCAAACACACAGACACACACACATACACACACGCACACATAGACACACACATACACTGATAAATAGGTAAGATACAAAGATACAAGCAGATGCTATTCAAAGGAATTTAGCTCCCTGCCCCCTCCTCTGCCTTCATGTTGCCTCTGGCCTTCCTATATCTAGCAAGCCTTGACAACAGATCATTCACTTATAGTGCACATAATTAACCCATCACACACACACAGACACAGACACAGACACACACACACACCCAAATGCGCACCTGCCTGCTCTGACACACAGAGACACAATTGCAAAACATGCGTACATACAGGCCTGCATGCAATCCCATAAACACATGTATGCATGCACCGCAACACCCTTATTTCATAACCTCCGGGTGTCTGTGTTCAGCTCTCATCTTCAAATGGCTTGTTCACTAATGCTACAATTGGACTTCATCCCAAAACCCTCCTCTCTCTCTCTCTACCTGTCTTTGACCTCAACAACAGTGAACTTTGTAACTCTGTGTTATTCTTGTGCATGTGCCAACATTTTTGCAAGTGGGTGTACCAAACAAAGCAACATAACAGAGAGGAAAGCAAATGAAATGTTGTCTTAGAGATCAAGCAAGCTATAAAATAATAATGTAACAACTTCAAAGATGCTACTTAACTCCATTCAGTAGCATGTTGACTTGTTGAGGCTATACTTCATACAAAAAGCCAGGAGAAACTTTAAACTTCTACAAGGGCTGTGGAAATATAAGCTGCGATTTGCCTCGGAGGCTTGAAAACAAAATGTGTGGCACGCTCTTGTTTTTGTGTTTCAGAAACCTGATTCTTGTTAGAATATCAGCTTACGCCGCTACACAAATATGGCTGCAGGCAGTGTCTTTCTCTTTTGCATGTTCTTGGAATGATGGAACATTCCACAGGACAAGTATCACCATTGCTGCTACATATTTAAAGGTTTTAATGCCAGATTTGGGTTCAGTGCACCACTGTGGTTGGCAAAATGAATTTCATGTGAGAGTGCAGTGCATTGTCAGACATTATGAAAGGAAACTACACAGATGTACTGAGTTGTTGATTCTAATAATTTTTCATACCAGCCTCCCAGCCTCGTTGTTGTGCAGATCGATCAGTGTCCTGATGTCACTCTTGCCCCTCCTCCTCTTGGCATCCATAAACTGTTTTGACTTTTCATATCCAAACTCCACGTCATCTCCACAACCCCCCCACTCCCACTTGACTCCATCCCCAGGTGAGGAGGCTGAAGGTGGTCTTGGAGGTGCTCTGTTCCTGGTCGCTTCACAGCCACACTGCAGGAGGTCTCCCATGCTGCAGGCCTGGGTCACAGCGTGTGTCACACCAGCTGCTGTTATGGCATACACAAACGCTGTCTCCCGAATATCTATAGAAAAAAAGAAACAGGTGAAAGAAGGGTTTTATTACATTTTTATAGTCCAACAATTTGAGAAAATTAGTGAATATTTGGTGAAAACAATAAAGTTAATCAGTTTGAGCAAAAAATTCTCATCTTTGTAATGTATTCAGTTGAATATAGTTGAAAAAGATTTCCAAATCATTGAATACTGTTTCCATTTGTGGTTTACACAACGTCACATTTTCATTAAAATTGGGACATTGTACACAGAAATTTGATTAATGATTCAGCATTTTGAGAAAAACACATGATTTCTTTTGTTAGTTGGGTGATAGCACTCAGGCATCCTCAGCCATGGCTCAATGGCAGAACCAGACATCTGTCAGAACTACTGGGAAAAGCTATAATCAGACACAAAAAGACACAAAGAGACATGGCAGGTTGTAAACAGATCCATTAATTGGGAGGAGTAGGTTTGTAAAATGGATGCATTCCAAATATACCGATACACACAGGTAGACACAAGTATTTAATCTCTTTTTCCATTTGGCATTCTCAACTAATTTATTATTCCACTGAGACAAAAAAAAAAAAAACTCTGCATGATACACACCTACAAATTGCACTACAGTACATCTAGACAGCTCTCCGTCAACACACACTGTCAATAAATCTTTCATTGATCATCTCCATCAATCAACTACAAGACAACAACTGGAAACAAAGAGACAAATGCACAAGAAAAAGCGTCTGATTTTCCATCCATCCATCCCTTCATCTTCCATCCAACCAGTCAATACAGCAGCTACATGGAACAGGATAAAAGCACCTCTCTCTCAATCCCGCTCCATTACCATGATCTCAGGCATCATTGGATTTGTGGTGCTGAGAGTGCGGCTATTTCTCCCTCTGTCATGCATACACAACACAGGGTTTTACACTCACATGCACCACAGCTGCTAGTTTATTTCGAGTGCGGGGCTTAACACTCCCGATAAAGGCATGTAAAACCACAACTGCAAATTGATTGTCTGTCCTCACTGGTGGCTCCAGCATCATCGTCACCTTGAGCTCAATACATCTTTATCCTTGAGTTATTGCTGCTGCATCTTTGTGCTCTACATCAAAAGAGCAGCTATGGGAGCATCTGAAAGTTCTGCTTGACAGACATAAGAGTTGTCTGTAAATATAAAGTTCACCTTTTCTTGGTTTTATTTGTCGACTCTTCAAAAGTGACTTAAAAGGTTTTTGACTTTTCTAGTTTGGGCTTAAAGACTGCCACTAAGACAACCCCAAGAGATGATAAATGACTGATGACAATGGCATTTTTATGATAATGATTACAATATGTGAAATGCAGCTAAGTTTAACTCCATGAGGGCTGGTTATAAAAGTATTTTGTGGGCTCATTCCAGCATACCTAGTGGCGGTGTACATCCCTCCTTTACAAGACAATCTAATTAAATTGAAACACTGATGATGGCCATCTTCACATAATAAATTCATTGAAACACTGGTTGATTTGGTACAATTTCATCCATCATTTATCTTGTCACATAACATTTAGGCATTGGTTGTTATTGCCACTGGCTTTCCATTTGAAGATCTCGTGAAACTTTGAAAGAAGTTTCTGTCACACTCAGAGTAAAATGCTGCCAGCTTGGTATCTCATGACAGTCATGTCACAAGCCACCAAAGCCCACGAAGCCAATCGAAAACCTTCACATTAGCTATAGCTGTTGGGACAAGCACTTGCTTCTTGGAGTTGTGAACCAAGTGGTAAATTCTGGTCCAAAAACAAGAAGGCCATGCAGGAGTACTAAAAAACTGCAAATGTCCACTTCTGGCTGGCAGGACTGCATACACTGAGCCAATAAAGCCCCTTCGTGAAGCAAAAATATGTGATAATGTGTGTACTGCCTGATTCAAAGAAATGTTTCAGTCTGAGTATCTCAATTCTCTGTTGGTACCCATTGTACAGGAGGCGAATTTTTTAAGGACTCATTTTATGCCCATATGTAGACATGGTTGGTTTGACTGAAAGTAGGGCACACAGTAGCCGTCTGCAAAGAGACAAAAGGCCCACCTATTTATTGCATCCAAACTTGTACAAGGTGAGATTGAGTCAAGCTTTTCAATATGGTACATGCCAACGATGGGCTTCCAAACTCTATATCAGAAACAGATAGGTGACATCACAGACACTACTCCCATTTGTTATACAGTTTATGGCTGGAGGAATTTATCAACAGTTAAACTAGTGCTGGTTAATGATGGCAGGTTTTTCTCTCTCCATAATGAGTCCCTAGGACATGATTTCTGAAGAGGAGTCTACAAAGCTTTGCCAATCTCAGACAGCGTAATGTGAAAGCTTTAAGGGCAAATGAGAGTCTATCGTAATTAAAAAACAACAAGCACATTCTCTTCAAAAAACAGAGTCAAAATTTAGCAGACCAGACAATAACTTTAGAACAGGTTCCGACATTTTTTGCAATCCAGAGTGCCGTGGACGGGTGCACACAGGAGCACAAGATGTTTCCCAATCCGTGGCTGAAAATAGTCTCTGACAAATGCATTACTTACTCATGTTTGAACAAGGTGTGGCAGACAGATTAATGACTTGCTGAACTTTGGTCCTTTAACTCCAGGAGTACAGGTGAGTTTAAATTTTATGAGAAAACAAGAAAGCTGTTCAAGCTCTGGGGGCATTGATAAGTTAAATGCCAGACATCTACCAAGATGGATGTGACATAAAAAGACTGAGTAAATTTGAATGGAGAGGATAAAATGACGATTAAGACCTTTGAGAGTCACTGTAGCAGTGTGGGGACTGAGTTCGGGGCTTTAATTCATAAGAAGTAAGAAGAGCGTGCCATTACAACTGTCAGTGCTGCCAACAGTTTATCATATGATTCAGGGAATGGGATTCATTAAGAATGGTGACACACAACTACAGACACACTCACAGAATGGGTGGTGTTTTGGGAGACCCACAGTCCAACACACTGTGATAGTAATACCAGCAAAGAATATCAATAGAGCTATAATAGTACAATGTGTGTTTTAGGTACACTTAAGGCATACATTATATTTTATATATTGTTAACCTGACAATGTCCCTATTTGCATGTGTGGTTCAGTCAAAACCACACCTCACAGTTCCCGCTATTCAGCATAGCAGCTGTGAGATTTTTAGAAGTAGTGACAGCCTGAACTTAAGATGTGTCATCCTCAAAACATGTCTGGATCTATTTAGAGGCATGTAACATCAGCAAAGAGCTCATTATAATCAGAACAATATGATGATGGTTCCATAAACTGTGTCCAACGAGCTGCCTCATCCAGAAGTACTTGAACGCTCTAATAAACCCTGCATTTGGTGTTACAAGTCCAAATCAGGCAAATGGCATGGCATATTGAATTTAGCTGACAACAATATCAGCGGTGAAGTTCACTTGGTTCATAGTGAGAGAAAGTCAAAACAACAGATATTCAGAGGTCATACAAATGGGAATGATTTTAAGAAGAGAATACAGAGAAAAGAGTATTGTTATGAGTAACAGAAGCTATAAAAAATTGGATGATTTGAGACACCCTGTTTCATATTTTCCTCGGAGACATGAATTCCAAACAAATTCTCTGCTGCAGTGGGTGTCTGGGCCTGTCTACGTCTGCTTCTAATTCCATAAAGGCCCTTCTGCAGGAATTAACGCATATTCCTTTAATACTCTGGCTTTTTGGGGAATGATAAAAGGGGAGACTGGGTGTTAGAACTGAAAGTCCAGATAAGCAAAGTTTAATAAAAGTATGTGCTTCCTATGAGGTGAGGTGCTAAACCTATTTATCATCTGCCAAGTGGGATTTGGTGACAACCAAGGTGAGTGATGGAGATATGTGGTGTTCTTTCACCATGCACAAAGAAAGAATATGCCCAGAAATAAAGGGAGAGCATGCTGCACTCTTTAGTATCTGGTTTACCTGACATATCTTGCAGAAAGTTATTCTTTAATACTGAGACTGCTGCTTCAGTAATGTTTGTTTTGATTTAGGCCATTGTGGCGTAGCAATGCCATAACCCGTCAACTGTCCTGCCCACATGAGCAGAAATTCTCTGACAGGGTAGGTTTACCAGCTGATTTAAGTCAGTTGGGCTGACCAACTACAGCCTTCAAGAAAGTGCAGTGATGACACTTCCCATCTATTCAAGCACAAGTTTCAAATAATCCATCTATCTTTTATCTATACAGCCTCTGCATGCAGTATTTTGAGACTTCATAACCTAACAAGTATTTTAGACTAAGGAAGGACATTGGAGTACCTACAGAGAACCTGTACGTGCATGGGAAGAAAATGCAGACCCCTCACTGAAAGGTCCCGGCCCAATGAGGAGTTTGAGGCCTACTGGCAAACTCCAGTCTAAAAATGTGGGGCAATGTAGACATGCAACAAACTGTAGTTTTCCATGTATCTGCTTGAAGCTGATTCAGAAGTACTAGAAATCACATAAACACTACAACCATTAAAGCCATCTCAAAGCAAAATCACCACTCACAAAAACTCATGAACGCTTTGGATTTCTTCCAATACTTTCCCCTTAACAAAAGGGCTTTAACCCAAACACAGCAATATATATAGCCCCCTCTTCCATATTTATGCTATTTACCCATTCATACATGTAGCTTGGTCTTGCCATCCAAACTGCCAACCTGCCAGCCAGACACAGAAAACCGAACTCTAATAAAGCTCCTAAAAGCTGAACCACACAACAGGAACTATATCACTTATATTATTCAAGATACCAGAATAAACGGTGAACATGTGGACACCTGTATGAAGTAGGCAATGTAGGGGTTATTACACTACCATGATGGCGATCATTTATTTATGTGATACATATTTTTTGATGACGTACATGATTAACTTTTCTTTAAATGATGGAACACATTGCAACTGACAAAATTATATGAACAGTGTGGGACGTGGAGACAAATAATTAGTTTGTCCCTGTAGACGTCAAACATTTTTATCGTACACTTTTTTAAACTTGTTATCTAAAAAGGGCGGGGTTGCTTAATCTGGCAGACCTTTCTATACAGTGATATTTATGTTTCCATGTTCAGGTTCTTGGAGAGTTGGAGCTTAGCCAACCTCTCTCTGATGAAGAGGTCACTGGATTAAAATAGAGCCGTCAAATATGAGCAATCGCACTCTCAACAACTACATACAGTAGACTTCTACTACCAACTAACAGATCATGTTCACATTTTACTCCTCTTACATTTCTCGGGTGAGGATCCAATTTTTTTCCACTAATCTCTGCTCCATGTGATGAACCAAAAGCAAAAACAGTGAATTGGAAAACACAGCAGCTGAACAAATAGAATCTGATGATTCTTCTGATCCTGGCAGCCATCAGGCTGGAAAGGTTGAGGTATGAACATGTGTATGCCTGTGAGATTATTACTGATAAAATACTTGACACAATCAATGATGGGTTTAATTACTTTGCTACCACTTTTCAGCCCAGAGCAAAAGCTCTTGTTTATTCTACAGTCGAACAGTGTTTCACACACACATCGTGTTCACAGTCTACTGAGATGTTCAAAGGAGAGCCGCAGCATCCCCTATGTGGTTACTACCATCAGTTATGTTGATGGGCTCACTTATGATCGCTTCAGGGTCTTGATGTTATTTAAACAGAGGGGATCAAAGAAAAGAGGATAATAACCGACATCCAATGATGGGGAACCAGATATTTGACCTTGTTTTGACGTCAACTGTGCATCAGGGGTTTATGTTGAGAAGAGAGAGCAATTGTGACGCGAAATAAGTCAATTCCTTGTATCGACACGTTCATTCATTCCCCTTGCAATAAAGATTTATGTTTGAGTTACATTGTGAAACTATCTTAAGCCCAATGGTATGAACATACACACCAATGCACTCATACACACCCACAGTTAGAAGTTTTGAAGTCTTCATCAGACACATTTGAGCGTACAGCGGCCAGAAGTTTCTCTCTGGGTAACGGCCAATACAAGTTTCCCATTGTGGAGGAAAACACATTATGTGTAAAATGGGATTTAAGCTCACATTCTACCTTAATATAGTTGCAGAGATGTGTCGGTTTTGCTTAAGCAATTTTCCATTGATGAGTATTTGATGGGAAAAACCAAATCTGTGATCATCTTTCTCACTTAACCAAATTTCTTTGTAAAAGCCCTGATTTTTGAAGTATTCTTTCAGGGTCTAATACTTATGACAAAGTGATGCTGATGAGCCAAAAGCATTAAATGAAACATAAAAAGAACAAACTGGTATGTTTGTCTACAGAAAGTTTTGGTACAGAATGCTTTTCCAGCAAAGAAAATCTCACAAATGAGAACAATTTTAAAACTCAATGTTCTTACATAGGGGCCAATGAGGTTGAGGAGACACGGGGGAGCATAAGCACACAATCAAAATCACTTTTATTTTGACATTTAGAAGTAGTTTCTTGTGTCATTACAAGCAGACTTAGGTAATTGAGGACAACAGCTTCAAAACAGGCACTCTGGCTTCCCATATAGACAGGCAGGAATTTATGATTAATTGCTACTCTGTCTTCTCCTGCTAGATTCTTGCACCTTCCCTTTTTTTCTTTCAACCCTCTCACTGTATCTGATGTGTCTTCGCCTTTTCCCTTCTTTCTCTCTGTCAGAGACACTAAAAACATCCCAGGTGTCACAGATTCAAATGTGATAGGACGAACAAATGAATAAATAATATTGCCAAAAGAGGAGAAAAAATCTAAAAATGATGGAAATTACTTAAGATGTACAATAACAAGTCAGTACTGAAGGTCAAATGATGAATGGGATTAAACAGTTTTCCTTGTGTAGTTGCTGACAAGTGTGCATAAAACACCACTGTGCACATCTTTGAAATATGAAACCCAAAATGAATTTAATAACATGCTTGACACATGTTTTTGTTGTCTCAGTTACTACCTATTTGTTGAGTAAACATTGCCACAAAGGCTCTTCAGTAGCACCAGTTTAAAAAGACAGGCAGCTCTCTATGAATCTAATCATACGAGAGAAGAACCAACACAGTAATTTGAGAAGACCGAGTGCTGACCCAACAGCAGTTATGTTACAGACTTCAAAGAGCTGGAGGAAGATGCTAAGAGATCTTAAGAGAGATGTTAAGAGAAAAGGCAATTTCAGCTGATTATTCTGAGCGTGCCCGATCTGATGAAGAGGAGAGTCAGTCAACTGTGAATATGTCTGCGCTGAAATACAACAGCTGCCCTTGTCTGTTGGAGTGCCATCAGACGGGGTTCTGACCTCAAGTTGACGTACGGCCATCAGCTGTACTCATGAGGTCGTGGGTTCAGATCCTGAGGTACACAGGGCTGAGAAATGGGACATGACAGTGACTTTTTTTCCCTCTTTAAGGATTGGAAACCTGATGGTCTGGTCTGATGGAGAACCACAAAGATTATTGTGGAAATGTGTCCTTCTCACCATCTGCTACATACATCTCAGTCAAGGGTCAAATATCCACAAAACTCAGTCACCTTAAAGTACTTTAGTTTTGGAAAAAACTGAACCTGTGCAATGGAAATATGAGACAATCTATGCAACATTATTTGGTCTACATGGATGGTTATTAATGAATGATTATCAATGGAGTTCAAACCTTTTTTATAAAAAAAGACAGGTTACTGATAAAGAGTGTTTGCTCGTGTAAACCAAAAATAAGTATTTTGTGTCAGAATTGTTTTTTTTTTTTTTACTTTCTTGCCCAGGGTTGGAATAGAAAAACATGATTCAAGATGAATGATCAATTTCAAATCTGTTACTTTAATTCGGAGTTACCCAAGAAAGTTAGAATTATCAAGGAGTAAACAGCTTACTTGACTTCTTTGTGCTATAATCTCCCGACAGATGCTTTTAAAGCTAACTTATTAAAGATACTGTGAGCGATTTCTGGTCGTTTCTATATCAAATGCAGTGCTCTATCTTGACACAGAAAAAAAAATCAAACAACTTCTGGTTTGGCAAATGCACATCCTATGAAAAGAGGATAGAGAATCTCAGATTTGTTTTGATTTCAATGTGCTGCCCCTTTCCTGCACCTCCCTCTCATTATTTTCAAGCACGATCCACTGCCCTATCCCCAAAATACAACCAAGAAAATGCGTCTATGACTAAAAACTTGCATTCTTATTTTCTTAGCAGTCAGATGTTTACCCATTCATGCAATAAGTGTAGTCAATTTAGCGGTGCAAGACAGTGGGAAATGGAGACACAAAAACAGTTATCATCATTCTGTTCCTTCCAAACTCACCTTGCTGCAGTACTTTGCCGAAGTACTTGTTATGGCTGGTGCAGTTCCACCGGCGGTACCTGAACTGATACTGGCACTCCCTGACGCCCAGCCTGGCTCCTTTGGCAACCTCACTGATGATCTCTGGCTGAGTCTGGCACAGTTCAGCCTGCTTCCCTGCCAGACGCTTTGCCTTTCTGCAAATACTGTTGGGGTCCATCACCAGCGGACTGCCCACTGCCCTAGAAAATATGAACACTGTTAGACAATACCAAAAACATCTCCCTGCAATATGAAAACTTAAAGTCCTCTCTTTTATTTTTGGTGCACAACACCTGTTAACTTAATCACAACAAGAAAAACTATGCCTGCAATTGTCTGCAGCTACAAACCAAATGCAACTTTTCTTTCCATGGCTGCTTAGCCTGCCAACTCTGCCCACCACTTCTCAGCTGTGGTGATGATGTACTCCTTACACAGACACGTGAGAGACAACAGATCACCAAGTTTCCCAGCGGCAACCAAGCACTGACATCAAATCCCCAAGTCTGTTTTTTGCTTCTGGACCTTATTCGGTAGAACTGTGTGGTCCTTGAAAAAGTTGGAAACAAAACAATTGGAAGTGTCTTGACAGACAGGCAGTTATACAGTTGATCTTAATGCTAAGTTGATTTTGGTAAACCAGATGGCAGACTGTCTAGATTTCCTTGCTGATATGGCTTCTCTGGAGATTTTGCAGCAGCTAAGAGCTTTACCGCTTAAACCGCAGTTAGAATAGGAAAAATACCAGATTGCGCTCATCTAGATAGAAAACCTCCATACTTGCAACCAAAAGGACAAAAAGTGAGTTTCAGAATGTGTGACAAAAAAGTATATTTAAAACAGATAAATGGCTAGTGCTTACCCTTAATGGGCAAGAATGGCCTAGCTGTATCGCTGAAAAACATAACCAGCATCTGTAGCCACAGTAGCATCACAGAAAAGAGGCTTAAGGAAATTTTCACTAGTTGACTCCTAAACTGTCCCACAGAAACCTCTATACTGTTCATTTTTACCAACAACAAACTCATCACACTTCTTTTATTTTCCCCAATTGACCTCTCTTTGCCAATGGAGTCCAATTACTTGGTTTGAGTTGACACAATTAAACTTGACCTTCAAATAAGAGTGAGAAATCCTAAGACCTGTAGTAAGGATGGAGAAGTTGGACTTTTGATAAGCCTGAAATTAAACCATGCTTTTGTCTCAGACACAGTTTCACACTCTTCAACTGAGATGGAATCACTAAATTGGTAAGTCTACCCACTTCTGGTTGAGTCAAATGATTTGACACAACCAATTAAGGTCAGTGGGGGACAAACTATGTCTTTCAAAAGAAAAAAGACAGTTAAGACAGAAAAGAAATGAGAGGAGAGTTGTATTTGAAATGAAATGAATTAATGGAGAGCAGGTCATCCTTTTAACACTACTATTCTTTAATCAAGACTTCTTTTTACTGGATAAAAAATGATGAGATACTTTATTTATTAATAATTAAAGTCATTAATTGTTTCAAAATGTGACAACGACCATAATTTGTAAACTTACTTTGAATCATAGTTTAGTATCAGGTTTGGGCGGATCAATTTGAAAGCTTGCACAGGAACTTTGATTCTTGCTTTTCCACAAAAAAAAGAGCCTGTCAGAATCTGTGTTTAAAAAGACAGACAAAATTTGCCCAACATTTCTGCTGGAGGTGTGACCTCAGAAACTTGTGCACACAGTCACACATAGGCAAATCTGTGAACATCCTATCTCTTTTTAGGCTTTTATATATACCCTTTTTAATCTAATTATGCGATAGAATAGCAACAATGATGACACATATGGTGCCCTCATTGTTTTTTTCCTCATAGCTATACTTCTGCAAAGGTATGAAAAAATCATCCTTTCTATTCTGTTTTTTTTTTTCATGCACAGTTCACATATACAGAAGCATGCACCACACACACAAAAAGACACATGAACACACACACAAACTTGAGTGCAGACTTCAGGGACACCCACTGTCGCATTCCTTTGATGATAATTATGAGTGTACTAACAACATCACCATGGATACAATTCTGTATTTTCAATACAAGTGTTCTGTGTGTATGATGTGTGCTCAAGTGTTAAATGTGTGTGTAATTTTTCCACAAATGTGTGTGGTATTCACACAGATAATTAAGTTGCACAGACAGTCTGTATGTGTTAATTATCAGGTACATATACAGTACTTAGCAACACACACTCCCTCTCAACAACTGATCATTATCTACCCACCACTATCAGGCTGTTAGTGTGAGAGAGCACAGAGCGAGAGAAAGGGAAGAAGACAAAAAATGAAAGTGCAAGTACATTTTTATAGTAGTTGACAACTTTTATAGGTGTCAAAAAAAGATTCAAATTTGTTTATGTTTGTGTGTATGTTTGTCTGTGCATGGGGAAGTGCTGGAAAGCCAGCCCTGCCAGGAGCTCACAACAAGAAGTGTGGTTTTACAATAGAAGGTGTAGAGTTGTTAAAGTTGTGAATGTACTGGAAAAAATGTGGATGGAATTCTGAAAGCAAAAGACAGAGACAGTAAAAAGGCTTTGACAGTGACAAAATATTTCCCCTGTGACTTTTTTTTCTTTTCAAGAAGCAAGAGACCTGAGGGTTGATTTGGAGCCAATCACATGCCATATCACCCATGGAGAAACTCTTAGCAACACAGCATCTTCCTGTGGATAATTCCATCTCATCAGTGCAGTTTGTGCCAGCGTCTCCCGGAGTACATTTTCTTTCTGGTGTGCTGTCCCAAGTGTTGAATACTATGTCACACAGGATGGGCAAGTACCTCCAGTTCCCACACACTCAGTACACAGCAAATGAATCAAAACACAGCTTTATCTTTGTTATGAAACTAAAATGAAAACACCATGGATGACCTTAAATACTGTGGCATGTTTTGAAACAAACTCAACTAAACTTTAACAGTCACCTGAGGACAGGAAACCACTGATAATAATTGTATATGTTTATATATAAATACATATGTAGCAATTAAAATATATATACACTGCGATTGACTGCATCTCGATTTATTATTTTCTCCAACTTCATGCCTTCAAAAATCATCTTCAATTTGCAGCCACTATGCTCTCAATAATTTCAATAGCGTGGTCCACACCACTTTTGCACCTGTTATCAACTGTGCAAGCAATCATAACAGGCCCACAAATAGCATGAGTTTTTGTTTTTTTTTGTTTTGTGGGCACAAAAATCTTCTGTGGCAAAGGGACTGTGTCAGGGGTCAAGGCAGCTAAAATGACATCATTTGTCCTCACAGACATGTGAGGCATAAACCAAACTTAAGTCCAACTGAAACATTGAACTGTTCACAGATGAATCTATAATCATAGCAGTTTTATCTCTTTGCTTCTACAAGTCAAATTACAGTATTTTGCGTTTATTTTGAAAGTAGGTGTCTAAGAAAACAGTTTTGTATGCCCCCGCAAGAAAATTTGGGGACATACTCTTTTCAACAGACAGCAATAATATGCTTTTATCACACCATTTTACTTTAATTGCTCTAACATTAACCCCAAAATACACTAGTGGGACTAAAATCACATAGACAGTATTTGCAACAGCGTTCTATAACTTTTAAAACTGGTACCATTGAGATTAGTACAAAGAAATACTATTTTTGAACCATTTGGACATTATTTTGGTTGACTGTGTAGATAATCCTCACTCGATAAGTCAAAAAGCAGGGTATGATGAAAGGAAGATGGGAATGTGGTCTGAATCAGAGAGCGGAGTGAACTGAGGTGGAAAAGCGCATTGCCGGTGATATACCCAAAAATGGGTGCATTAATTGGATAATCAGATAGCTGTAGGCACCAAGCATTCTTGCCCTTGTTTGGGAATTTGTGGGAAAAAAAGTGTATCCCAATGAAGAGGAATAGAATTGTAGACTCTAGAAGTAAATGCAGCAGATAAAAGGAAAGCAGAGCTGTTTGACCAGATTTACAAAAGCAAGGGTTCGCTGCGAAATTTGCATGTCTAGACAGCAACAAAACTTTATTGAAGATCAGGTTGTGTGATTCAAGTGCATCACCTGTCCACCTGTGCATCACCTGCACCTTTTGTTGTTATTGGGTAGTATTGAAAGATTGGTTTCTTAAGTAACATACTCAGAATATCTTTTTGCATTTCATCCTGGTAGAGATTTCACAAAATTAGTTCCCCAAAGCTCCAAATCACAAATCGATGCGTTTTTAATGCCTCTGAAATAACACGGTCACATTCATCCAAGCGCGTGTATTTGCAACCACGCAAGCATGTGTTGAGATAAAAGGCACAAGTACCCCCAGAGAAGGAACTACAAAGTCATACAGTAATCAGATCCTCCTTATGAAAAGTGCCACTGTTCTTCTGCCTGTCATTTATGATAGCCACAGAAGAGATAACAGGAACAAGAACACGCAGTGGCTGATACCATCAGGGGCCTTAAGGGAAACCAAGTCTTGCATGAACAGTTTTCCTTGAAAATAAAATACTCAAACAGAGACAGAGGGTCACATGCTGAGATAAAATCAGTGAAAGTAACAATAATAACTCAATCATAACAGCTGGTAGCAGCACTGTCATGCTCCTGCCACCTGTAGCAAGTTAGCAGCTGCTGCGATGCAGAACCAAACCTTTATCTGTGGTGTTCTTATTCAGTGTTTTCAGGGCCCAGACATGAGCAAGAAAGAGATTAAACATCAGTGCTCGGAGCGACCTCAGGTTTCATTAAGGATCTCACGGCACCAAAGATAAAGTGCTGTACTGTACGGGGCCTTTCTTTTTTTCCCCTCCGCCCACGAATGAGTGAATTTCATCCCTCCTTAATCCCTCAAGTATGCTGGAGATGAAGACAGTCACGACAAGTGTTAGTCTGAGACGCCAGAGTGTGAGAGAAAAATAGAAAGGGTCAGAGAGAGACGCTGAAGAGAAGGTGTCTGTAGATAGGGATAGGATCGGGTTAGACCCTCAATAACTGTTTTCAAGTTTTCCTGAAGCCTAGCAATTGAAAGGTTGCTTCAACCCTTTCAACTCGAACCTTCTCGTTGTTCAGCTTAAAACTACATCCGATCAGTACAAGAACCTACAGGCGTTCCCGACAAAGATCCCATTATTTCCAACCTATCACAGTTTCCCAATAATCTATTAGCTTAAGTTATATTTATATATTGATTACCATACACTTTAAAAGTATTACTTGATTATAAAAGTCTTTTGGGGGGTGGGCGGAAAGAGACAATGGTTTGAAACTGTTTTCTTGCATGATTATTTTGATGGTTTTCAGCAGATCGTAGAACTCCAGGAGGTGGAATTTATAATCCTTTTAAAAGCCACCAGTACAGTCGTGAAGGCCTGTTTTTTAGCAGCATTGATAATCAAGAAGTGCAAACAGACATGCTGCCTCAGAACAATTTACTGAGGCTAATGTTGACTGTCTCATTTGGTGTGATGCCCCTTTGCATTGCATCTTGGTGTTTTCTGTTTGGAATAGTTTGTCTTTACCTCCTCCGGTCTTTACCTCCTCTGGTTTGGTTATGGTTTGGTTTAAGTCTTTTTGTTGATGCACCTTTTAACACACATGCACACACAAACACACTACATAGACTTCACACACAGCACTGATTAAACTGACATTCACACTCGATGCTTTACTTCATTCGTTCTACTTCACACATCAATAGTAACCAAGCACATGAACAGAAAGTGATAACAGTTGGTAAATAAGTTGATGTGGCAGAGTGCATCAAAGTTGAGTGTCAAGTCTTTGAGTAAGTTCATGTCAAATCTTTTGTCACGTTGGCAACTTAAACTACAGCTTCACACTTGAGTCCACATATTTAAAGGCCAGGATAAACTATTTCTGAAACCATTTTCAGTCAATTTTTGGTGTTCATGTGATGAGAAAAATAAATACCAATAAAAATATCCTGTGAGACTAACTTCTATCACTTCTTTTTACTAGCATCTGCTGACTCCAAAAAAAAGCAAGAATGACTTCGCCCCCTCCTTATCAAATTAAAGACATGGGAATAGTGTAACTTCTGTGCTGAATTCCTGAGCCATATTGAAGTATGGATGCCTGCAACAGTACAAAAATGGATGAGTGCATATGTGCAGACACACACACACACACTAACACTCACACTCAAGCAAGTTTAATTCAGTTCACTACCTGATGCCAAACCCGCATAGTCATTTAATCTTTATCTGTACCCATCTCCCTGCCCCTGATTAGACATCTAGCTTTTAAGAGCAGCAGTGGAGTGGACAAGATAAGATCTGTTACAATGAAACTCTCCCCTTGACATGATGGCGGTTTTGACTGTTCACTTGGTGTGTATATTTCCACAACTGTATGACTGAATGAGTGCAGTGCTTCTTGTCTGAATGCAAGTTAAACAAATTAACCAGGATCCACTGATGGAGACTGTATTTGGACTGACACACACATAAACACACAAAGGAAGAAGATAAAACGCACACGCGAACCAAAGAGTAGATTATGTGCACCTGTAAACTGGTGGCACACTCTGGGGTGTCTGCCCAGCAAACTGAGGCTTAGAGATACACACACACTCACACACACACACATGTGGCCAAGTTGGCCCGGCAAAGTATTGCAGTCAAAATCAGTATAGGAGAGCAAAGGCATTCCTCACTTCTCTGAGCCTCTGCTCTCAAGCCAAATGATTAGAGTGCTCTAATCAGCAGAGGCTCTGAAAGGATATTTATCTCACTGCATTTCGTCTCTTTCACTCCGTCTATCACTGCAGCTCTCCCCTTTCCTTCAATGACAACCTATCTTTGAGATAGGTGCGGTTTTTTCAACAAGGCGAGTATGACTGTGGCCTCAAGTATGGCTTTAGTGACAGAGACACTGGAGAGAAGCGAGCCTGAGTCAGAGAAAGAGAGATGTATGATGGTATGTCCAGCAGCTTTCAACAGAGAACATCATTGTCCTGGCAGACCGCAGCGCAAACCACAGGTGTGGCTTCACCCTAGCTGCACCACACAACCACTGTGTGTGTGTGTGTGTGTGTGTGTGTGTGTGTGAGAGAGAGAATTTGTGCAGCAGTGTGTTCACTTGTGTCTGCGTGAGTGTGTGATTCAGTGAAAGAAGATGACAACAAATGTCAGTAGGGATAAAAAGGAAGTAGCTGATTTCTTGGTGTTGATTCCCTTAATCCAAAACAGCTTTATTTCAAAATGAATGTCTCAGGTCCTGGTGAACGTGCTGCCAGTTGAATGCTGACGTGATTATTACTGAGTTGGAATAAATTCTTACACATGGGGCTGCTTAGCTGGGACTCTTTTCTTCTTTACAAACCGAGCCACATAAATGATTCTACATCTCATGTTTTCTGTTCATTTTTGCTTAGTCTTTCCTAGGGATGGGTTTGGAGAACCGGTTTTGCTGGGAATCCATAAAAAAATGGTTCAATCCATCATCATCATCATCAGCCTTCATTGTCAACGAATGATTCTCTTGTTGATTCTTTACACTGCACTGGAATGGCCGAACCTTACATGGACTTTTCTGCCCCCGCTAGCTTAGCTTAGTTGATAAAAAACATTTTCCCAGGAAAACTCAAATTCCTATCTTGAAGTTTTACTTGAGAAGCTTTAAAATTGAACAAACAGAGAAATGGACATTACTCTCCCACAGTCGATTCCTATTCAATGCATCCAACATGTTACTCATCTCCAAGTGTTCAAAAAAATATCACACACATAGCACTGGCTTAATGCTATCACATCCTGGAGTAGGGTATGTGTTAAGCTGCCAAAACTTTTTTTCCCCAATGGAAAGCTTTTCTTGATTTACCTTCAACAGAAAAAAAACAATGGAGTTGGGTTAAGATTTTTTATTTATTTATTTATTTATTTATTTTTTATTTTAAGAAATAATAAGCTTACAACATACCAGAATCAGAATCAGAGAATCAGCAGAATCAGCTGAGACATCCTTGCCCATAGGGGGTGCCAAAATTCACTCCACTCGACCAAAAGTTCCTCACAGGTGTTTTATGCTATATCAGTCAATATTTAAGATGTGTTGCTATCTGAGAAACAGGGATTTCAGACATGTTATGCTTTTCAAGAATGACAACGAGAATAAGCAGCATATCAGCTCGCAACCCACAAGAATCTGTGACGGACAGTCATTGAATAAAAGCATTCAAATATTTAATATTATGTCTGTGTGTTGGTGAGTGAGCTAAACCCTTGAATGCTTAAGTTATCTTGAAAACAAGCATGAAAAAAGACAAGCTAACAACAGCGGTAACAACAACGTTTACAAGCTGCTGATTGATCAAACAAGCTATTTGTTTGTGCATGTCTGCTTTTGGAAAGAAAAAAGCACAATTTTTTTTTCGTGTTCAAAAAGCCTTCTGTTTAGGTAGCTGACAGAGTTTTGCCCATTTCAACCCAAGTGTTTGAAGACAATGTGTAAAACTGACCCCTGGAGGGACAGTGTTTTTCCCCCTTTCCCTCCACAGCTGGGTCACAGCAGAGTTCAGCAACGGACCAGCACCCCTCTAGCTAAAAGTCACTTATCTTTGTCGATTCTGGGCAGCTAAGTTTCACACATCAGACACTTGTTTACCTTTCTTTGTTATCCCCTATCCTTGGTTTTTAAATACAAAAAGTCCTTAACATTTCTAACATAGATGTTAAACAAGCAGACTGACATTTCGGTGGGAACTGGGAAAACTGAGGTCTGTTTTCAAGAGATGTTGGATACAATGCCTTCAATAGTGCTCATCAAAAGAGCGGACAACAAAAACCAGATAACTCTCATTTCCTTTGCTTTATGGAAAGATCTTTTATCTCAGGAAAAGTTTGAGACATCAGCTAAAGCCTCCTCAGTGTTGAACAGTCTTACTAGGATGTTGAGTAGACTTTTTCAGACTCTGTGACACAACAACACACACTGACCTTGACTGAGCTGTGAATGAACAGTGGGAGGATTCCCTGAGAAAAAAAAGAAAAAATCTCCAAGCTTCACATTCAAACACTGCCACCTTGCAGAAATGTGTGTGTGTGTTCTGTGCATGTGCATCTAATAAAGAGAGGGAAGGAAAGCCAGAAGTATTAGATGTTGTCTAACGGAACACTACACAGGCAGACAGAGACACACATGAATAGAAAATATGTTATCAGTAGATCTGCAGGAGCTGTCTGTCTGTCCGACTGTCACACAGCTTGTGAAGCTGAGCCTGTATGGATTGTTTTATGATGACATATCCACTGCGCCTAGAGGGCCACCTGACATTCCTGACTCCAAACCCCCACTACACACAAACACACACACACACACACACACAGACAGCACCTCCACCTAACTCCCTCTCCTCTCTCCTCCATGTATCACTGCAGGCAATGTGCAGCAGACACCTCTTTCACCACCCAGTGTCTTTCTCTGTCTCTAAGCCCTTTGCTCTGGGACCCATATCTCCCACCAACAATGAGCAATATAGTAACTTGAAAATATCTTTCCCTTTCTTTAAAGACACAAAAAAGTATGTCTTTTAGTAGTTACAAGGTGAAAATAATGCAATGTGAACAGAGACTTTTCTTTTCTCCTTCTTTAAAATACAGACCTGTCTTAAACTTTTATTTCTACGTTGGATTTGTCTCTATTATTCATAGGTTTAATTCAATGTACCCTGGTTTCCCTGCTTTGAATTATGGTGGTCATATTTATCCTTGGACCACACTCCCGGGCTATTCTGAGTATTTAGGTGAAAAGCCGGTAAGCAAGTGCAGAGCACAGTGGATAAATATAGATCAATAAATTTGACATCCCGTGGTTGTGTGCTTACATCAAACTGGCCAAATTGGATGGGAATGATTAAATCCCCTGTTGTTTCTGGACGGAGTAGCCGAAAACACGTGGGAAAATAACAGAGCACTTACCACCAGAGTCCGATGATATTGACCGGGCAGAGCAAAATAAAGAAGAGGGCCAGCTGGATCCGTGAGAGACGAACCGTCATGGTGAACGCAGCAAATCCTCCAGGAGACTCACCAGCAAAATTTAAAGTACTGACGAGCTCAGCGGACTCCCAGTTGGATTATTTCTGAAATACATAGGAGGTCCTCGTTTTCTGGCGGTGCACTCGGCAAAAAAGCTCACTGGAAATTGCCTGTCAACAAGAGCGCAAAAAGTTCATCATCCAACTCTTCTTCTGTCGGGCGCATTTTAATGCGCAACAAAGTTAGTCAAGAGGCTACTGAAGAGATGTCCGCTTCCAAAGGTGTGGTTAACCTATTCATTGTCTTTCTGCTCGATCAGTCGCAGAACGTTACATGCTCCCAAAACGCTGCGAGAAGACAGAGAAGTGCAGCTCCAAGTAGTGAAGTCCTCTTTCACAGCGAAAAGGCGCACGAAACGCCTCTGGTTGTGCGGACAGTCGGAGCTTCGACACCATTTGGGGTATATTAACACAAATGAAATATGATAACAAGTAGAAGTGAATGGATGGTGTAATGGAAGCTGGAGTACTGAACGCGCTGTGAAATGACGCGCTGATGAACCCAGTGTTCGGATATTTGTGCGCACCGGCAGCAGGTACGGTCTGTGTGCCACTGTCTGTCAATGTGTTTTCTTTGGGTGATACAGGGAGCAAAAATGCGCTCCCCTTCTTCTCCTACCTTGCTGTGACGTCGCTCCGGGCAAAGCGAAATTCTCGCTGTCAATCAGAATGAAGGGGGAAAGAAACTGCAATTAGTTTTAGGAGGAGAACTGTGAGGAGTAAACACGCACACAGGCACACAGAGGGACCTGACATAAGCTGCAGTGTGTTTATGGTGGACCTGAAATCAGAGCTGATGGAATGAGATGATGTCAGCACAGGTGTGGTAGCACCTTTCTGATGCTCTTGCCAACAGACAGGCACGTTCTAAAGACAAACTGGGTCTTTTAATGTCCGCTATGGGCTGAATGTCAAGGGATCACATACAAATGGCATGATGTTTTTGCTTTAGTATTCATTTGTTTGAAACTTCACTAGTGACTAGTGAGACTTAATTTTGCGTGTTCTTCATTTGTGTGTGAGTGTCTGCTAGGGGACTGGATAGTATTATCGCCTATCTGGCCAAGGGCATATCCATTGAAATTCAACACCAGAGTACTGTAGTCGCCCATAAAAGCTCTGTCACCCGACTTCGTTCCACTGCAGTGATGCAATCAATCACAAGTGTAACACAAGGCAAAGCGACCCAGTCATATACCACTGTCTTTCCATAAGGCCTTGGGTACATTCACAAATGCCCTAACCAGAGCACACTGACAGCAATGAGCACAAGTAACATGCAGGGCCACTCTCACTGAAACTTATTTTGAAGGTGATTTATTGGTTTGGCATAAATTAAGAAATGCAATGTTTACTTTGAGTGGAAAGGGGAACACTTTTTTCTTTTATCTTTTCTGGTATGGCAGTTTACAGACAGTCTCCTTGTACTGGTCATAACCCAGTGTGTACAGTTGACTGTCAATTCTCCTGTTTGCAGGACAACTTGATCCGATAGATGTTAGAACTCACACCTTACCTTACCATTGCTGGAAAGAGGTGTCAGTTTTACTCGTTAGTTATTTGGTTTGCATTTTGTGATAGTATGTTCCTAAGCAGGCTGTTCATTAAGTGTGATATTGGACAGAACTTTGCTTAAGATGATAATAGTGAGTCTACTAGTTCAACCATGCACTTGCAAAATTTTGGTAATAACTAAAAAAAAAGTTGTATCAAATATGAGTTGACCTTGCTATACACTGTCAGCTGTGTATTTTTGATGTATAATCCCACATCAAAGTCCTCACTCAGTTAGCAATTTGACTGTTGGACCACACTAAGGCCTCACATTAAAGAGGGGGTATTATTCTTTCCCATTTTTATACATTGACATAAATTGAGCGGGCAGATTTTTGAACAGCTACTTAGTCATATGTTGTATAAATCCCTGAATCTGTTATCTACTGAAAATGGTCTTTTTAAAAACTGCACAAGAGCATCATGAGACTTGCTGAAATGATGAAGTCATCACAGAAGGATCTCTAAACTGATTTATGAAAGGTTGGAGTGGGCCTCAAGCACAAAGGTCTGCCCCAGCCAGGACTTAAATTATCCAAGAACTAAATTGAGAACCTGCAGTGAAAGAGCACTGTAACTTATAACGTCCTAAGTTCCTGGGGAAAGTTTCTGTGGTCATAAAGCACCTTACAGGAATAGTTACGTACTTTGTTTGCATTATTTTTAAGGAAATTCAGAAGACATAATAAGATTACATTCCTTATTCTTTTTCATATATTTTGCATTATGCTGATAGAAACCTACACAAAGAGAATTTAAAATCAGAAGTCATTTTTTTAGACTTGCAATAAATATATAGCAAGAAAGAACAAAGAACAACCAAATAACAATTCAAAACAATTATTTTTCCTTGGAGAGGTCTTTCTTGAGACATTTTTACACAGTACTGGCAACACAGACCATGGTCTAAATGTCGAAACACAGATGGTCTCAATTTTACTCTGCAATTCTATGCACTCTATTCTAATATTCTTTAAAGGTTAGTATTCCTTTAAAAAGAAGAGCTATGAGTTGTAGGATTATTATTCATGACAAAGGACAGGTTAATGACCTTGACTTCTTTCATTGTTTGTTTGAACTGAAGAGATTTGGACATAATTCTGACTTAGTTTGTGAGGTCTTCAGTCTTCAACATGAATTCAACAAGCACAGATATGGTCAAACTGCTTTTCCTAAGGGAGCTATCCTTGTATTGACTCTGCCTATGTTTGGCTATTACAGGATGTTCAGCAAATCAGTTAGAACAGTCAGTGACAGTGTTGGATTAGCAAATATGTTTTTTTTTTAGTATATATTTTTTTTCATTAACAGGATGATTGTGATTTGATTTAACACATTTGTGCAGCAAAGCACATTTTTTGGCTTGTGTTTCAGTTTTCAGCAATAAGTGATGCTTTCTGCATCTTGTA